>APFE030411476.1:3231-128611 GCA_000404065.3 Pinus taeda | reverse complement strand
TGCGTGGCGCCACAGAAGGTGAAGTGCGTAGCGACGCAGGCCAGAGAAAAGGAAATTGCGTATCTGTCTTAAGATCTTTTGTTGACTGATTTTTTTGTTGATAAGGTGTTCTGGGTTTAGTTTACTGTTATTGTGGATCTGGTTATCTAGGTGACTTACTGGTACTTGATGATCATTTGATGTTTATGGATCCAGTTTGAAAATTTATGAAAAGTGGTCCTTGAAAGAAAAGAAGTAGGGGGTTGTAGCTCCCTTCCAGGAGAGACTGGAAAACGAGAGAGAGTTGTAGCTCTCTGCAGGTTGCAGCCTGCGTACTGGTAAAGGACTGCACCAGTACAAGACCATTGTAAAAG
The DNA here is from genome assembly GCA_000404065.3 of Pinus taeda. Lineage (NCBI taxonomy): Eukaryota > Viridiplantae > Streptophyta > Pinopsida > Pinales > Pinaceae > Pinus > Pinus taeda. The sequence goes on along the minus strand of APFE030411476.1, from coordinate 128,258 downwards.
GAGTTTCTAATTTGAAAGAAGATAGAGACATATTGCAGCAGGTGGTTTTCACCCACATTGGGTTTCCACCTTATATCTGGTGTTCTTTGATGTGACTGTCTGTGTTTATTGCTCATTATTTTATGGTACTGATATGCAAAAATAATTCAAAGTGTAAATAAGGAAGATTTGTTAAAAGAACTAGATAATACTGATTCACCCCCCCTCTCAGTATTATTTTCAACAATAAGAAAATCACTTAGGATAATTGAGGAATCTGCATGACGCCTTGCCATAGTAGCATGAAACTACTTGAGCCATAGGTTAGGGCTGCGCGAAGGTTGATCATATACTTTTGTGAAGGTATTGAAGGCCGGAAAAGAGTGTTTGTCTTGCAAGCCCTAGAGCGAAACCACCTATGCGAAGGCAGGGATAGAAGAAATCAAACAACATCAAAACCATCTCAGGGTGCGAAAACTTGGTTCCAGCATCCCTCCATACTGCTTTGAGTGAGACTTCCGTCTACACTCTGTGAACTAATGCTAAAAGGGCCAATAGTGTAGGGATATGTTTTGCTAATTAATGATGAACCTAGGTCAGGCCCCCTCAAGCCAACAATGGTTGTTACCCAAAATCAATTGGCTTTTAACAAAGGAACTATTCAACCATTAAGGGTCCTTCCTATGTTTACTATTACTTTTGGAGGGAAAATCAATTATATCGATGTGATGGTTGTCCAAGGCGCTTTGGATTTTAATTTACTCCTTAGCCGTGACTATGTTTATGTCATGGGATCTCTTGTCTCTTCTCTATTTCTTGTGATATGTCTCGCATGAAGGAAGAATTGTAACCATTGATCAACATTCATTCGTTGCTCCTAATTTGGCTCTCAATCAACCAACATCCCTAAATGGTACTTATATGCAAGTGATATCACCCCCACCACAGGTTAATTATGTGGCCACCTGTTCCATGCCCGCATCTACTGATGATCTAGTTGGTGATATAGTGGATTATGTACTGGGGGCATTGGAACCTTATCTTTCCATTAGATTCCTTGATATGTATCCCTTCTAGAGCGTTGTTCTTCCATATGATGAGAACATCTTGGAAGCCATGGCCTCTTATGGGACATGATCAAGGTTCTTGGAGCACTATTCCTTTTCTTGTGTCAATCTCCTTAAAAAATTAGACACAACTCTTGAAGAAGAGTTCCTTTACTTTTGTAAAGCTCATTAACAAATGAAACAAGATGTCATGACAATGGTTCTTTTCCTGTGTCAAGGTCATGAGTCTTTGATTAGATCTCATAAATTCGTAGTCAATTCTTTTACTTGATATCATAAATGAACCTTCAGTCCATCCACCTATTAGTAACTAGTAGTCTACTTAGTTGAATGAAATGAAGCTTGGGGGGTATGTACATCAAATTCAATCATTATTTTGGGGGCATGAAAACTAATCTCAAGCATAGATTTTCATTGTTTCAAGATTGTGTAAAAATGAAACTAATCTCAAGCATAGTTTTTCTATGTTTCAATCCTGTGTAAAAATGAAACCAAATCCATGCATATTTTTTTCTCATGTTTCAAGCTTGTGAAAAAGGAAACCATCTTCAAGTATCCTCAAGCATAGTTTCCCATGTTTCAAGCTTTTGTAAAAATGAAACCATTCCCACTTTACCACTTGTGACTGCCATTTTTATCAACCTGTTTTTTCCATATGAGCCTTAGTTGTTTCATTCCATCGTCACCATCTCTTTGGCCAATCATAAGCTTTCACTTGGTTGTTTTACCCTTTCCTAAGTAACATTTACGATAAGTGGTGTTATTAGCTATCCTCTTGACAATTAGATGTTTTTAGAAGTTACAATATAACCGGAACCAATTTCTATCCTTTTATACTACTCTTTCCTCCAGGTGGAGTCCTCTTTCAACTCTTTTCAGACTCCAAAAATATGAAAATTTTGCCTAGCACTTGTATTTTCGAACTTGTTAAAGTAAATGAAAATAAATATACTCAGTATAAGTTTAACCATTTTCTGGACTGAGATAGACTAGATACGAAAAAGAATAACTTAGTTGAACATGGCTAAGAGGTTCTCTTGATTATTTTTTTATACTTTTTCAGACTTAAGAGACTATCTACGAAAAGGGAAATCTGGAGTTTTCTTTTCACCTCTTTCTCAAACTCTCTAAACATGAAAAACATGTCAAGTTACCCCTCTATAAAACTTGTAAAAATGAAATGGCGAAGGACTTGTCACCATGACGAGAGCGAGTTACTCCTTCCTAGTGCTCGTTAAAAATACTAGGATGGATTCATGTGAAGGATGAACTTATACGACAAGAATATGGTATCCTATTCAACTGTGTGATTAAACATAAAGAGGTACTCGCTATAAATAGAGGGGGAAAATGGAAGGAAACATATATCCTGTATTTTGTATAAAAGGCAACGTGTTTCTCTTGAACATGGCACTTATATGTATCTCATGTCGGGTTTGGGTTCTCCTCACTTGCCTTACGGGGTTTGTGGAATCAATTTTCTTCTCATCTAATTATATCCTATTGCCATGATGACCTATGATCCTATTTTGAGTCAAATATTGCCAAATTCTAGAGTCGTGTGGCTGATATGTTCAAGAGAATTCCCATCTATAAATTCAAACCACTTATACCATTTTTGGCTTTTTTTGCACAATCCCGAATCACTCTTTCCAACTCTGCAAAATCCTATGTTTCGTGTCGGTGATGTGGGAAACATTATGGCCCTCCTTTGAAGAATCACTTCTTGTTGACTCTAACCCGTTATCTAGGAAGATGGTCTAGAAAATCCCTTTCAGTACCTTGGAGCTTGCATGCTCAATGGCAGGTTCTTTGCATTTGATGATATGTTCACATCACTGGCCTTCGATCCAATGATTCTATGAGTGTTCAACTTCAGCTTCATTGCTCACACTTATGGATTGTGTTGTTATACCTTGACAGCCATAGTCATCATTGGTGGTTTCTCTCATGCATGTTAACAGTTTACATCATTGACCAGTAATCAGGTGGTTTCTATCATGTTCGACTCCGACACATTTATTCACATGGCTATATTTGTACTTTGGTTGGATTGGGATAGAGATGAAGACCATAGGTTTCATTTGATAAATCCAAGTTGCATGGAGTTATTAAATATTCATGATTGTACACATGATCGCTTCTATTCGGATGTTTGTGTCCATGTTGTGGATCCATAAACATAATCCTTTTTGTTCAGATGGCTGCATCCATGTCGTGGATTCATGTATTGTTAGATGCCTACTCATAGAAGTATTATTAGGCATACTTACATCAGAGATGTCACTAAATAAATTATATTATGTTTGATTTGCAAGTCTTTTGACAATGTTTCTCTAATTCCTTGCCTTGATTTATAAATCACTTCACCCATCACTTCTCATTCTTCCTTCATGATTTAGGGGGCATCTGTTATACGGTATTTTTTGACACTCCCATCTCGTATCCTGAAGTGTTGAAATTTGTATCATTAATGCCACAAATGTTGCAAAACAACGAATTTTTTCAGTGTATTGACCATTAAACATGTTCAAAAGAAACCCTGAAGAAAACAAGAAGACTTGCCATGAAACAATTGTAAAGAACTTGTCAAAAGCCTTGTTTTTCAAGACCAATACATTTTGCATAACTAGTGACCCATGTTTATCACTTGTTGCATCATACTCTCCTAGCATTGCTAGTGTGACTTTTATCAGGAAAATTCATGTAGGACCTCTTCAGGTTGTTTTTCCCAAAATGGAGGAGAAGCTTCTCTTACTATGAGCTAGTTACAAGTGAATGGAGATTGGAGTGAGACCTCCCATTCTTGTTCCTTCATCCTACTTTCATGGATATTTCCCTTAAGATGTGGAACTTCTCCCTCCTTTCATGGATCCTCAACTTCCTCTCATTCCATATAAAGGAGATCCCTACTATCCATTAATGGTTGGCTAATGATTGGTTGCCTTCCTAGTGATGAATTATGCCCAATTGCTACCCATTTTTCTAAAGAGAAATGAGTGCTTGAAGGTTAAGGCTAGGACTTGGAAACTAACCTAAAGGAGGCTTCCAACATCAAGGCTTAAGTGATTTTAATTCTCCTTTTACCATCTATTAATAATACATTATGTGTTTTCTTTCAATAAATGTGTCAATTATTGCTCATTTAGTGTAATAATCCTTGATCTATTAGGTGGTTGATATTGGATTTAATTTTTATATGTATGTGTTTGTTGTCTCCACTTGATCTTCCTTGTAGGTATTCATCCATAATGGTGAAGAGGATATTGAGCTTAGAAATGAAAGAATGAAGAACAAAAGTAATGGATGTTTGTATCATGGTGAGGTAGCTCATCTATCCTCCTTTGTGTTTTATGGTGTAAGCTAGGAAAGGTTACATATATGTGTCTTCGTTTGTCACTAGATCCTCCCATAGGACTAAAGAGATCGTTTCTATCCACAAAAAGGATTTCCTACACAACATTTCCTTTCAATTTGTGTACTATTATAGGATTCCAAGTGGCACACTTCCCTTTCCCTTCATTTGTTGGAACTACCATGCATCACACTTGACTCTTTATAGAGTCACACACTTTGTCTTACCTAAAGTTATCATACTTATCTCTATGCACTACTACAGTCAAGGCATTACACTACCACCCATTGTTAGGACTCCTACTCCAAATGATGTGAGGTCTAGTTGGGACTTGATATCAAGGAGATCCCATGAATGTTGGCAGGTCTAGCACCGCTAATAGATTCTTAACTCCCTTCTTAGAAAACTAAACTTGGAATTGACTCACAATTTTACTATCACCTATCTTCTTTGCATACCTAAGTATTGATCCGCCATTCGACTTAATTGCATTATGAAATATAGGATTTGGTAATTTGGATGCCCAAATAATGGGGAAAAAGTTCCAATTACAAATGCCAGTATCCCAACAAATGAAGCATTTATTCACTTGATTGAAATTGAATATGTTCAATGAAGCAATACCTTCATATTTATCAATAAGAATCTACTCCCCATTAGGCATTGAGTTTGCTTCAAAGAGTTTTTCTCCAATTTCTATACCATATTGACAATCCAATTCATCTATAGATGTAATCTTCACAAGCAAATCAACCTTGTAGAACCAACAACTGAGGACCTAAAGCATCCAATATTGGTTATTGTTGACCTCCTTGTTTCCTTTATCAAAATATTTGATCCCACAATGAAAATAAGAAGTACAACAATAGTTTCCTTGGAAAACTTGTATTTATCCTCTGTATTCCATATCTACCTTTCTACAAAGTTCCTTCCTATTCAAGAGTTAAATCCTTTTCCTAACCTTTCTGAGACTATATACTCCTTAAAATAATCTTAGAAGAACCATCATAATCATATCTAGGAAAACAATAGGAGATATTGAAAATTTCTTTACAAATTTCTTTTGTTCCAATAGTTAGACTGACAAGCAGTCTAGAATACCGATGATGAAACATGGCATCTCCATTCCCATATAAAACAAATTATACAATCTTCTTACCAACTGGTTTTCATCACTCAATGTCCCAAAGGAATAAAATGTAAAAAATGATATGTCATCCACTCCTGGGTGAGAAGGTTTCAACTGATGTGTCAATTCAATCTCAACAAAATCATTGGAAGCAATCGTCACTTCTAGACACCCCCCTCTAATTTCAAGAATGATGTGCACTAACAAAGTCTGTATTATTTTAGTTGAACTTGAAGAATTGCGTTTAATCAAGAAAAATACCTCATTTCTTTGTAACTTCCATAACTCATCTTAAATTGATAGTGTCCCGATGGAAGTTAAATAATGGATTCTACAAAGTAATAGAGAAAGGATGGATAGGAAAATCTTTATAATAAAATTCTCCAAGGATTATGTCCATATATAGAAGCAATAGAAAATTTCCTACTTCTATCAAGGTGTCTTTAGGGGGTATAGGAAAGGTCTAAAATATAGAGTTGATAAAAAGTGAACTTTCCCAAAGAATAACAACCATCGAAGATATGCTCTAGTAATTGTACCTTTGACATATCAACCTAGATATGAAGAAAACCAAGTTAAGATTAGTAGATGCAAGTTCCAAAAGACCTTCAACAAAATCTACTGAATCCTTCAACGCACCAAAATTTTTAGGTTAGAAGAGATGGTCGATACAAGGTTTCTATAGCTAAGTTCAAGAGTTAAAGAATATAGAAGAATAGGGCCTAAGAGATTCTCAATAAAAAGGCAAAATTTTGGCTTAGCAACAAAAAATAATTGAGATACTGGGAAGCACTCATCAAGTACTTGTAGCATCCTAGTATCAAAATTATTTTATCATTATTTTAACACCTTCAAGAGAACCCAAGGCAACAAGTGCTACATTTCTCTAATGAAATTATTGACATACTTATCATTTGAAGCTACCTTTAGTGCTTGGTCTAGAACAGTATGAGATTCTTTAGCATCATTATTCAATAATCTATGCATTGCAAGATTTAATAACCCAAACATCAATCCCTGAGACCAATATTTGTGATCCATGCCTATTATTTTTCCTCTTCTTTCTCTTCATACCACTCTTCTTGCCATCATCAATGACATCACCCTCCTCCTTAATAGAAGAATTTTCCTCTTCTAAAATTTCAAAATACTAAATTTCCAGGAAAGATGGATCCTCGCTACATCAGTCATCACCATTGCTAAAGCGAAGCTACTAACACAATGACGTTGATTCTAGTATCAATGTTAAATGGGTTTGAGTGCCTTGTGGGGGAATTCAAGATTCAACAAAAGTGAATTGCATGGATCTAACTTGATACAATCAGGAATTTTCCCAAAAAATTTTAACATGACATATGGAACATGATCTATGCCTTAAACATTGTTTGGATCCATTTGAAGTTGTGCCATTTTGTGACGGTTTCTTCATTTGTGCCCTAGCCTATGCAAATGGTTTATTTATTTGTTTTAGTAAAAAAATTGTATTCTGACCCTATTTATCTCAAAAACAGTAGTTTCCACTATTGCTCCACCCACATCTACATTGGATTCTATCACATAATGAATAGATATCAAATGTTTTAATAGGAACTTCTGTCCATAATCCACAAAGCATTTTCATTAATTGGGCCATGGATTTCCCTTAAATTATGCTACTTATAATCTGTAATCTAGTCCAAAAACATGCAAGTTGATGATTAGTGTTGAGTAAAGTATAGTTCTTGGCCTTCTTGTGGCATAAAGGTATCACCCAAGATCTGCTTGAAATTATGTCTTCAAATCATAATCTCTCCGAGTATGTGACTCCTTGATTGGGAAAGGGGAGCATATGACACATGTAATGACAAATTGCACCCTATGTGGTTTTTGTTGATCACTCTCCTAAACCTTGTTTCATATGTACTACATGCATAATACTTGTATCCTCAACCTCAAGAAATTTATTTTCACCTACCACCCTATCTAGTAGAATTAACGCCTAGGATGTCTCTGAAATCACAAGTGAATTGCAGAGGGGTTCTTGCTAGTAAGTGGTTTCAAACCACAAGGTGTCCATAATTCTCTACATAATTCCACATTGACAGGGTGGTTTTGGGAAAAAAAGAAATTGTGGATCCCCCACTAATTGTTAAAGCTAGGATGACCTAGGGGGCATCAATTGAATGTGAACCATTGATCTTACCCTTGCAATGTGATCTTGACACTTATCAAAGACTTGTGAAAAAAATTTGTTCCTCATGTGATATCTTGGTCTCAACACTTTATGCATTGGTTTGATTTGGAGTTTAGCTTGGTTTCATCCTGGCCCTCCTTTTTTGATAATCAAATATATTTCCCACATTGAGAAATTGAAACAATATGTTTATAAGGTTGGGTGGATCTTGCCTTTATTGACATGTAGAGAACACTTATGGATCCTTCCTTGGCATGTTGCTTGTATATTTACTTTTACATCATGATTTACGTAGATTGTTGGCTTATGATGCTCGATGAGCTTGGTGGATGTTGAGCAATGAGCTTAGAGATTGAAATGCATAGACCTCAAGATGGTGTTGACACAAGAAGTTTTGTTTTAATAATAATTTTATACTATAAATAAATAATTCTATAGAAATCAATAATCATTCTTATATAAAATTGAAATTATTTAAAAATTAAAATTATCATTAAAAATTACGCAGTGACTTGTATAGAACCATTTTTTCCAAAAAATTCATGTGCCTTAAGGTTTAGCCAATAAATCAATTAGCAAAATTTTAAAAAAAAATTGTAACTTTTCATCGACAAGAAAAAGTTACAACACACCTCAAATCTCTAGATTTTTGTTACTTGGTTTGCAATAACAATTATTGCAAAAGTTAATGGTTAATATTAATAATAGTTTCTTTACCCATCAAATAATGCTTCCATTTCTTCACGTTTTGTACGTAAACATACAACTATTTATCATAAGTTGGATAGTTAATTATTGCATTGCTAAAGGTTTCAAAATGAGAACATATTGGCTTACCATGCTCCATCGACACTGCTCCCATAGCATATTCACTTGCATCAGTTTGAATTTCAAATGGTTACTTGAGATTTGGAAGTGCTAGAACTGGTGTTTTACTGATTTTCTCTTTCAAAGTGTGAAAAGATTTATGTTGCTAGCCTCCCCACTAAAAGACCTATTTCACACTTCTCAAAGCATGTAATGTTACTACAATGAGTGAGAAGCTAGCGATAAATTTTCTCCAATATTGGGTTGCTCCTAAAAATCTCTGAACTTCTGTTACATTGTTAGGTTTAGGCCAATTCACAATGACATCAACTTTTGATGGATCAATCTTGAATTCACCCCCTCCTACAACATGACCTAAATAAAGCAAAGAGGTTTTCCAAAATTCACATTTAGAAATCTTCAAATACAACTTTTCCTCTTCCAAGACATATAGTACTTGTTTCACATTCTTGACATGCTCTTTATGAGCCTTACTAAAAATTGTAATATCATCTAAGTATACTATGAGAAAATCATCAAGAAATGGTTGAAACACATCATTCATAACTCTCATCAATGTGGCAAATGCATTGCAAAGCCCAAACATCATAAGTAACATTTCAAACAAACCTTGTTTTGTCATGAAAGAAATTTTCCAAATATCATCATTAGTAATCCTTATCTAATGATAACAACTTCTTAATTCTAACTTAGTAAAATAAACGACTTAATTTAATTGATATATCAAATAATCAATGCGAGGAATAGGATAATGATTATTTATTGTGATATTATTCAAAGCTTAGAAATTCACACACATGCGCCATGTACCATATTTATTTGGGACCGAGACAATAAGAGACCCACAAAGAGATGTGATTGGCCTTATGACCCCCTTTTCAAGTAGCTCTTAAATTTTCGTCTCAATTTTTTCATTCACCAAAATTGACATTCTATACATGCCAATATTTGGAAGTGGTGCATCGTGCTACAACTGAATCTCATGTTAGATTCCTCTTTTTGAAGGTAGCCCTTGAGGTTCCTGAAACATCTTGTAATAAGTGTTAACAACTTCAACCAATTCATGCTTGAGTTTAGAATGACATCTTATGAAAGCTTCAGATTCAGCAATATCTTTAGCTTTATTCATCAATAACGCAAAATTCTTACTATAATTTACAAGGATTTTCATTTGACCAACACTAACAAGAGATAAGTTCAACTTCTTGCGATGTGATCTAACAATATACTCAACTCAATATTTAAAAATGTGATATTTATTCTGATGATGATAGACTATGGCTTGTCCGTCATACAAGTATGGACTGCCTAAAACAATCTTGCATATATGAAGTGGTACAACATCAAGCTCTACCTCATCTATAAAATTAGCAATGATGTCGAATCTGAGTTTACATTTTCTTGTAACTTGTAATTTGGGATCATAACGTGTACCCAACCAAAGGATAAGGTTTAGTATGAGGTGCGGTTTCTAAATTTAATTTATTGATAATTTTTTTATAGACAAGATTGATTTTGGATCAACTATCAAACAATGTATCAACCTTAGTATGTTTTGTAATGACCCTGATATGAAAAATCTCACTTGTTTCTTTATCATTTTGAGATTTTACAGGCTTGCAAGAAGAACTAGTATTTTCATTAGAAGCTATATCTTTAATTCCCATGTCTATGATTTTGGTTTCATCACCTGAATCATAACCTAGATCTTCTTAATTTGTAGCAATAGTCTTTTGTTTCCCCTTGTTATTGAAAAAATTTGGTGTCATTTCTAGATGCAATTTCCAACAATGGTATTCATCATGGCCTTCTTTTGAACAATGTCTATGGGTAAGTTTCTCTCCCTCTTTCTTGACAATAGAATTATTTTTTCCTTTGCCTCTAAACTTACCCTCTCCTTTATCTCTAGATTTAGAAGGTTTCTTGCTAGTCCTTGGAGGAACATTCTTACCTCTTGATTCTAAATGAGTTTCCTCAACACATACTTCATCTAGATTGGTGGGATTAAACGTAAGTATAGTATGTTTCACATAATCCACCTATGCATTTAAGGAGAGTATTTTGTGAATACAAATCAACACCCAAGGTTAAAGCTCATCTTCTAAATTCTTGTGTGTAACTTTGGACACTCTGACCTTTAGCTTGTCTCAAATTTTGCCAATATATAATTGCTTTTTGCATGTAAGCTAATGGATACAATTTCCTTCTTAATGTAGTTATAAAATCATTCCAAGAAGAGATATTTTTACTAGTTTTCTTCAATTCTTATTGAGTTATTGCCTCCCAGTAGATGAGGGCTGAACTTTGCAAGTGAGTAGAAGCAAGCTGAATTTTAGTGACAACTGTTGGCATTATGATGCATGTGTTGTACTTGATGGCAACCCACTTGTAGCAAAACAACTCTCTTATATATGGTAACTAGATGAAACTACAGAAGAGATACCAGATGTGACAGAATACGTGGTAGTTGTGTTAGTAAATGTGATGCAGGTCAGTTCAAAGGAATCAATTCAGAAGTAATGTGTAATGGCAACCCACTAAGATGACAATTCACAGTGCAAAAAGTTAAACACATTGAATTGTTTCCATCAAGTCCAAAGGGGGAGATTGTTGGAATTATGATACAGGTGTTGTCATTGATGGCAACTCACTCAAATGAAAGATCAATGTACTGCAGGTTAACAACAAAGAATTATGTTTCATGCTACACAGAATGAAGAACGAAAGGTATATGTAGGTTCACCTTGACCAAGCTACATATACACACATGTTCATTGAGCAAAGGGAGCGTATACGTATACACGCACTTTCACAGAAGGAAAAGTTTCTATATCTTGGGAAAACATCTTTTTGGGTCCAAGGTATTTCTTTGGTCCTAGGTATCCGAGCCAAGGTATTTGGTCCATGGTATTGATCCGAGGTATTTGGTCCAAGGTATTGGTCCTAAGTGGTTTTGTCCATGGTATTGAGAAAGGCCTAAAAATATATACATAGTAGAAGATCATTAGGCCAAGTCAAGCAAGTATTGAATATCTGATGAGATGTGAGAGCAAGTATGCATGTTATGGGTTTCTGATCTGAACTAAGGACGCACCTATATTGCTGATGATAATTGATGGACCAGAATCATGAAGGCTTAGATGTATTAGCATTATGTGGTTTGATCTTGAACATTCTAGATTTTAATGCTGACGCATGTCTCTATTATGTAAATGTGATAATCTGGGTATGAATGAAGTTTGAAATAGTTGTGATGCTTTAAGTTAGCATTTCTAGATCTGTACAAAAGTCGGATTTGGTAAAACAACGTATACATGTTGGTTCAACATACAAAAGTAGCGTATACATCACAAAATGGAACTTGTAGATCTGTACGTTGGTTCCCGTTTATAAAAGGGCTTATACACACTGGTTCGGCTTATGGATGTAGCGTATATTTTCTGAAGTATGATCTATAAGGGTTCTATTTACTATTCCAGTGTTCATGGTTCCGCATTGTGTTCTAGTGACTGTTTTCTAGTGACAATATTCTGCATATTTAGATTGGTTGATTGTGATTAGCTTCAATGTGATGGATGAAATCTAATGATGGATCATGATCATAATGACTTATCATTATGTGATCTGATAATGGATGGGCTAGATCTGATCACTAACACATGTTTTATCCTCTATGTGTGATTATGTCTGATGTCTGGAAGTGCAGCAAAGTGTTTGCAGATATATAAGCTGGTTTGCTTCAGGGAAGTTGCGTATACACATAGATTGGCTTCTACCAAATATCATATACACTCTAAAGCACGGTTTTAATATTAGAATTGATTCTGAATGATAATGTAGTGATCGGAACTCAGATCAATGTATTGGTTACAGTGATATGTCTGTTCCAGTTGATTGATTGAATTTGATTAATTTTGAAAGAATGGTTGATTCAGTTGTGACAGAGGTTCAGTAAGTGTTTCAGTTGTGGCAGAGATTCATGGGTTGTCAGTGACTAATTGAGTTTGGTTGATTCAGAAAGTAATTACAGTGGTGATTGATTTTGAGCTTCAATGTTGTTGATGGGTATAGTATGAAAATTGAATGAAACATGGCCTTCAGGTTATGATGTTGTGTTCCATGATTATCCAGTATGAAAATTTATGAAACGTGGTACCTAGAGGAAGAGAGAATGTTGTATCCTTCTGTAGGTCAGCGCCTATGTACTGGTAAACATATCAGCCAATACAAGAGCTAGGGGGTTGTAGCTCTCTTCCAGTAGAAGTTGGAGAATGAGAGAAGGTTGTATCCTTCTGCAGGTTGAAGCCTACGTACTAGTATGAGCCTGCAGCAGTACAATATTGTAAACAAATTTTCTTATTATTAAAAGAAGACAGAGATGACAGTAGTGGGTGGTTTTTACCCACATTGGGTTTCCACCATACATCTTGGTGTTCTTGTGTGTTGCTTATGCGTGATGGTTTACTCTGTTATTAACTGCATATGGTTATTGTTTAATGTTTAATAAAGTACTGATGCACAAACTAAATATCAACATATGATGAATTAACCGAATCATTATTTTTTGGATATATGCTTGTTTCGTTAAACACAGTTGCGTGTACATGGTGGTTTCCCACATGGAAGTAACGTATGTAAATTTGAGTATGAAAAGAAAAATTATTTACCTGACTAATACTGATTCACCCCCACTCCTCAGTATTATTTACAAGAATTGGCATCAGAGCAAGTCCTTTTGTAGAAGCTTGATTGGTTGAAGGAGATTCATAGAACAATGGGAAAGAAGCTAAAGAAGAAGGTGCCTCAGAAGAAGAAGACATCTCAAAGGAACTATGAAAGTGGGAGAATCAATTGGGGATTATGTGGAAGCAACTCTTTAGATTCATAATCAACTCAGAATGAAGATGAATAAACAAAAAAACTACCAGGTATGCATTTTTTATCCTCTGGTGATACATTTCTCCATCCATTTGAAGATGATGAAAGTGATAGTGAAACAACTAAATTTGCTCTTATGGGTGAGGAAGAAAGATATCAAATAGAGGCAAAATTTAAAACGCTTATGGACAAAATTAGAGATCAAAAATATATATTAAACAAAAGGGTATGTGCCTTCAAAGAAGAAGCTACCAAACTAAAAGCTCAACTAGAGGAAGGAAACAAAGTAAGGAAGCAATTCAAGGAAAAGGGAGACCAATGTGAAAAGTTGCAGGATGAAGTGACATCATTAAGAAATGAAGTAAATGAAAGGAGAATAACAATCAAGAAACTTGTAGATAGATCCAATTACTATGAGAGTCATGAAGTTAAGATCCTATCTTTAAAAGAAGATCTGGAAAAATCAAATAAGCAGAATGAAGAACTACTCCAAGCAGTTGGAAAACAAGGAAACACGGTTCTTGAATTAAAGCAATAGATGGAAGCAGGAAGAGAAGTTGAATAAATCATGAAGAAGTAGTATCTTGAAAAGGAAGAGCAATACCAGGTTGAGGTAAATATTATAAAAGGTAAATTAGAAGAAAAGGATAACCTTTTACAATTTGAAGATAGTACTAAGTTTTTCAATAGATATTCTTAGTAGTCAAAGGTCTCCTGCCATCAAATATGGTATTGGTTTCCATGAATCTATTGAAGGTGAATGTAGCTCACAAGCTAAGGCAAGGAACTCTAGTGCAAAATCTAAAATGCTCAACAAGGAGATAAAAAGTCAATCCCATCAACAACCAAGGAAAGAAATTCTTCAAAGAAAATATTTTACTCCTAACTGTGGAAGTGATAGTCGGTTATTTCCTTCAAGGAATGATGTTGAATGTTTTATATGTCATACTTTTGGAAATGTTGCAGCCATATGCAGAAGTAGAGTGGTTCAAAACCATCACAAAGAAACATCATCACATTCCAGGTACTTTAAGGGATATTGCTTTTCTTGCAATATGTTTGGTCACAAATCCATTGACTACTACAAAAGGAATATTAAACATGTAATATGTTATGCATGTAACAAACTTGGACATATAGCAAAGGAATGTGGGAGAAGATTTTGGGCACTATACCAAAAGGAGAAAACATCATCACATTCGAAGATATGGAATAAGAAGGAAGTATAGTCAGAAAAATGTGGCATGTCACAGTGTACAGACATGAAAGACTCAGGCTAAGGTGAAAGTATGAAACTTTAATGTTCTAAATCTCATATGCAAGTTTCATGAAGAAAAGTCGCGTATATGCACGAGTTCGAAGCTGCACAGTCGCGTATATATGGTTTGAGAAAAATGCAATGGGACAGACTCAGAAAAACTAATTTAATATGATTCAAACAATTATCAGTTATCTTTTCAGTCATGATGACTACAGCCTATGGATGCTATTTAGAAGTATTTTTTATCCTCACAAGTTGTTGATAACTTCATGTATATCTAATTAAGGATGAAACCTTGATACTTATTACTAATATATGCAATGATCAGATCTGACAGTGAACAGGAGGAACAGATTCAGGGGGAGAACCTGCTATGCTTCTACTAAAGCATTTTAGGAATTATGTTTAGAAGTCTTTGGTACCTAATCAATGATCATGATGCTTATGTGGCTAAAGTGTTTTAAATGATACATCTTTCTATGTGACGGTTATGAGTTACCCATGAGGAAATATCAAATGATACTTGTATTGATTCAGATCATATTTAGGGATGACTTTTTGTTGATGGATACAATAGATGTATGTTGGTTATATGGTGATCTTCATAAGGGCAAGGATAAGTACAAAGCTTGAGTACATAGATTCATTATTTGATGATGAGTCACTTATTTCCTCTATGTTGTTGTCATCATATGGTGCATATATGATGCAAAATTCCTATAGTTCTTCGCTCTCACATGGTTGAGAATTGTTGTTGTTGACGATATCAAGGAATCTTGACAAATGACCATGAGCTCATGGTTTGCTAGATACATATTTATATCTCTTTGATGGATACATGGATGATGACATAAGTTGAATATTGTTGGAGGTCTCATGAAGAAATATCTATTTGAAGACATGGCTTACTTAGTCACGTAATGATGATAAGTTCTTACCTTATGATGATAGGTTGATACTCACATATGTTGATTATCATGGTTGATACTTATCAGATATGGGATGTTCCCTAGTGATGATACATGATTGATACATTGAAGGTTCTTGTGGATCATGTAGTTCTTGATAATGATGTTATGATCATGGATGATGTCTATGGTATGATATGATGTCAATGATTTGGTGCTACTGCTTGGAGATATGACATTTTCTTAGTTGATTCATGGAAGGTTATGGAAACGAAGCAAGTTGATATTGATGAGATAAAGAGGATGAGTTGATATCTATATGTAGAAAGACTTTGTCACAGGTTGATGATATTTACACTGTCATATCTTGAAAACTAATGATGGACATATACAGGTTGCTGGTCTAGATGTTGTTGACAGATGCTTATGGAGTAGATCATACATGGTGTATGATAGTTGTTGAAGACTACCATGCTCTTGTTTAGATGTTTGGTCTCTATTATAAATTTCATGTATGTAAATATCATATCAAAAACAATGATGTAATAATTGTCTCTGTTGGTTGTAGTCTTTTAATGAGTCCTTTTTGGTCATATGATGTAATTTGTACCCCCTCTATGCATGGCAAGGATGATGTAATAATTTCTATATTTAACTCATGTATAAACAATTGATATATCCCCACTTGGTTGGGTGGATGAGTCAAGTTTGGTATATCCCCACTTGGTTGGGAGAATGAATGTATGTATGATTCATTGATGATAGGAAGGTCAAACTCACATAGTTGAGTTATAGAGTCATGTTTTCTTCTTGAAAATATTTGCAGACTCTACATGTGCTCAGCGGGAGCATGGATGATATAGTATATCTCAACATGAACAAAGGGGGAGTTTTATCAGAGAATTCAGCATGTGCTTAGGGGGAGCATGGTCAGTGCTTATATTTAGCCGATCAGATATGGAAGTCTTCTTTAGTCAACCCTTTTTCCTTAATGTCAAAGGGGGAGAGTATTTTGGTGTCGCTTGTTATCTCTAACAGTTTCTACAACTTGCAGTAATCAACACCAACATGGTTGCCATCAAGTCCAAAGGGGGAGATTGTTGGCATTATGATGCATGTGTTGTACTTGATGGCAACACACTTGTAACAGAACAACTCTCTTATATATGGTAACTAGATGAATCTACAAAAGAGATACCAAATGTGATAGAACACATGGCAGTTTTGTTAATAGATTTGATGCAGGGAAATTCAAAGAAATCAGTTCATAAGTAATGTACAATGGCAACTAACTAAGATGAGTTGACAGTGCAGCAAGTTAATAGCATTGAATTGTTTCCATCAAGTCCAAAGGGGGAGATTTTTGGCATTATGATACAGGTGTTGTCCTTGATGGAAACTCACTCAGATGAAAGATCAACATTTTGCACGTTAATAGCAAAGAATTACAATTTAGGCTACACCGAATGAAGAAAGAAAGGTATACATAGGTTCACCTTGACCAAGCTGCATATACACATAGGTTCATTGAGAAAAAGGAGCGTATATGTACACATGCACTTTCACAGAAGGAAAAGTGTGTATATCTTGGGAAAACAAGAGCTAGGGGGTTGTAGCTCTCTTCCAGTAGAAGTTGGAGAATGAGAGAAGGTTGTATCCTTCTGCAGGTTGAAGCCTACGTACTAGTATGAGCCTGCAGCAGTACAATATTGTAAACAAATTTTCTTATTATTAAAAGAAGACAGAGATGACAGTAGTGGGTGGTTTTTACCGACATTGGGTTTCCACCGTACATCTTGGTGTTCTTGTGTGTTGCTTATGTGTGATGGTTTACTCTGTTATTAACTGCATATGGTTACTATTTAATGTTTAATAAAGTACCGATGCACAAACTAAATATCAACATATGATGAATTAACCAAATCATTATTTTTTGGATATATGTCTGTTTCGTTAAACACAGTTGCGTGTACATGGTGGTTTCCCACATGGAAGTAACGTATGTAAATTTGAGTATGAAAAGAAAAATTATTTACCTGACTAATACTGATTCACCCCCACCCCTCAGTATTATTTACAAGAATTAGCATCAGAGCAGGTCCTTTGGTAGAAGCTTGATTGGTTGAAGGAGATTCATAGAACAATGGGAAAGAAGCTAAAGAAGAAGGTGCCTCAGAAGAAGAAGACATCTCAAAGGAACTATGAAAGTGGGAGAATCAATTGGGGATTATGTGAAAGCAACTCTTTAGATTCATAATCAACTCAGAATGAAGATGAACAAACAAAAAAACTACCAGGTATGCATTTTTTATCCTCTGGTGATACATTTCTCCATCCATTTGAAGATGATGAAAGTGATAGTGAAACAACTAAATTTGCTCTTATGGGTGAGGAAGAAAGATATCAAATAGAGGCAAAATTTAAAACGCTTATGGACAAAATTAGAGATCAAAAAGATCTATTACACAAAAGGGTATGTGCCTTCAAAGAAGAAGCTACCAAACTAAAAGCTCAACTAGAGGAAGGAAGCAAAGTAAGGAAGCAATTCAAGGAAAAGGGAGACCAATGTGAAAAGTTGCAGGATGAAGTGACATCATTAAGAAATGAAGTAAATGAAAGGAGAATAACAATCAAGAAACTTGTAGATAGATCCAATTACTATGAGAGTCTTGAAGTTAAGATCCTATCTTTAAAAGAAGATCTGGAAAAATCAAATAAGCAGAATGAAGAACTACTCCAAGCTGCTGGAAAACAAGGAAACACGGTTCTTGAATTAAAGCAATAGATGGAAGCAGGAAGAGAAGTTGAATAAATCATGAAGAAGTAGTATCTTGAAAAGGAAGAGCAATACCAGGTTGAGGTAAATATTATAAAAGGTAAATTAGAAGAAAAGGATAACCTTTTACAATTTCAAGATAGTACTAAGTTTTTCAATAGATATTCTTAGTAGTCAAAGGTCTCCTGCCATCAAATATGGTATTGGTTTCCATGAATCTATTGAAGGTGAATGTAGCTCACAAGCTAAGGCAAGGAACTCTAGTGCAAAATGTAAAATGCTCAACAAGGAGATAAAAAGTCAATCCCATCAACAACCAAGGAAAGAAATTCTTCAAAGAAAATATTTTACTCCTAACTGTGGAAGTGATAGTCGGTTATTTCCTTCAAGGAATGATGTTGAATGTTTTATATGTCATACCTTTGGAAATGTTGCAGCCATATGCAGAAGTAGAGTGGTTCAAAACCATCACAAAGAAACATCATCACATTCCAGGTACTTTAAGGGATACTGCTTTTCTTGCAATATGTTTGGTCACAAATCCATTGACTACTACAAAAGGAATATTAAACATGTAATATGTTATGCATCTAACAAACTTGGACATATAGCAAAGGAATGTGGGAGAAGATTTTGGGCACTATACCAAAAGGAGAAAACATCATCACATTCGAAGATATGGAATAAGAAGGAAGTATAGTCAGAAAAATGTGGCATGTCACAGTGTACAGACATGAAAGACTCAGGCTAAGGTGAAAGTATGAAACTTTAATGTTCTAAATCTCATATGCAAGTTTCATGAAGAAAAGTCGCGTATATGCACGAGTTCGAAGCTGCACAGTCGCGTATATATGGTTTGAGAAAAATGCAATGGGACAGACTCAGAATGACTACAGCCTATGGATGCTATTTAGAAGTATCTTTTATCCTCACAAGTTGTTGATAACTTCATGTATATCTAATTAAGGATGAAACCTTGATACTTATTACTAATATATGCAATGATCAGATCTGACAGTGAACAGGAGGAACAGATTCAGGGGGAGAACCTGCTATGCTTCTAATAAAGCATTTTAGGAATTATGTTTAGAAGTCTTTGGTACCTAATCAATGATCATGATGCTTATGTGGCTAAAGTGTTTTAAATGATACATCTTTCTATGTGACGGTTATGAGTTACCCATGAGGAAATATCAAATGATACTTGTATTGATTCAGATCATATTTATGGATGACTTTTTGTTGATGGATACAATAGATGTATGTTGGTTATATGGTGATCTTCATAAGGGCAAGGAGAAGTACAAAACTTGAGTACTTAGATTCATTATTTGATGATGAGTCACTTATTTCCTCTATGTTGTTGTCATCATATGGTGCATATATGATGCAAAATTCCTATAGTTCTTCGCTCTCACATGGTTGAGAATTGTTGTTGTTGATGATATCAAGGAATCTTGACAAATGACCATGAGCTCATGGTTTGCTAGATACATATTTATATCTCTTTTATGGATACATGGATGATGACATAAGTTGAATATTGTTGGAGGTCTCATGAAGAAATATCTATTTGAAGACATGGCTTACTTAGTCACATAATGATGATAAGTTCTTACCTTATGATGATAGGTTGATACTCACATATGTTGATTATCATGGTTGATATTTATCAGATATGGGATGTTCCCTAGTGATGATACATGATTGATACATTGAAGGTTCTTGTGGATCATGTAGTTCTTGATAATGATGTTATGATCATGGATGATGTCTATGGTATGATATGATGTCAATGATTTGGTGCTACTGCTTGGAGATATGACATTGTCTTAGTTGATTCATGGAAGGTTATGGAAACGAAGCAAGTTGATATTGATGAGATAAAGAGGATGAGTTGATATCTATATGTAGACAGACTTTGTCACAGGTTGATGATATTTACACTGTCATATCTTGAAAACTAATGATGGACATATACAGGTTGCTGGTCTAGATGCTGTTGACAGATGCTTATGGAGTAGATCATACATGGTGTATGATAGTTGTTGAAGACTACCATGCTCTTGTTTAGATATTTGGTCTCTATTATAAATTTCATGTATGTAAATATCATATCAAAAACCATGATGTAATAATTTGTATCTGTTGGTTGTAGTCTTTTAATGAGTCCTTTTTGGTCATATGATGTAATTTGTACCCCCTCTATGCATGGCAAGGATGATGTAATAATTTCTATATTTATCTCATGTATAAACAATTGATATATCCCCACTTGGTTGGGTGGACGAGTCAAGTTTGGTATATCCCCACTTGGTTGGGAGAATGAATGTATGTATGATTCATTGATGATAGGAAGGTCAAACTCACATAGTTGAGTTATAGAGACATGTTTTCTTCTTGAAAATATTTGCAGACTCTACATGTGCTCAGCGGGAGCATGGATGATATAGTATATCTCAACGTGAACAAAGGGGGAGTTTTATCAGAGAATTCAGCATGTTCTTAGGGGGAGCATGGTCAGTGCTTATATTTAGCCGATCAGATATGGAAGTCTTCTTTGGTCAACCCTTTTTCATTAATGTCAAAGGGGGAGAGTATTTTGGTGTCGCTTGTTATCTCTAACAGTTTCTACAACTTGCAGTAATCAACACCAACATGGTTGCCATCAAGTCCAAAGGGGGAGATTGTTGGCATTATGATGCATGTGTTGTACTTGATGGCAACACACTTGTAGCAGAACAACTCTCTTATATATGGTAACTAGATGAATCTACAAAAGAGATACCAAATGTGATAGAACACATGGCAGTTTTTTTAATAGATTTGATGTAGGGAAATTCAAAGAAATCAGTTCATAAGTAATGTACAATGGCAACTAACTAAGATGAGTTGACAGTGCAGCAAGTTAATAGCATTGAATTGTTTCCATCAAGTCCAAAGGGGGAAATTTTTGGCATTATGATACAGGTGTTGTCCTTGATGGAAACTCACTCAGATGAAAGATCAACATTTTGCACGTTAAT
Source organism: Pinus taeda (assembly GCA_000404065.3). Taxonomy (NCBI): domain Eukaryota; kingdom Viridiplantae; phylum Streptophyta; class Pinopsida; order Pinales; family Pinaceae; genus Pinus; species Pinus taeda. Next base: position 106,878 of record APFE030411476.1, on the reverse strand, counting down.
AGCAAAGAATTACAATTTAGGCTACACCGAATGAAGAAAGAAAGTTATACATAGGTTCACCTAGACCAAGCTGCATATACACATAGGTTCATTGAGAAAAAGGATCGTATATGTACACATGCACTTTCACAGAAGGAAAAGTGCGTATATCTTGGGAAAACAAGTTTTTGGGTCCAAGCTATTTATTTGGTCCAAGGTATTTGACCCAAGGTATTTGGTCCATGGTATTGATCCGAGGTATTTGGTCCAAGGTATTGGTCCTAAGTGGTTATGGTCGATGGTATTGAGAAAGGCCTAAAACTATATAAGGAGGAGAAGATCATTAGACCATGTCAAGCAAGTATTGAATATTTGATGAGATGTGAGATCTTGTATGTAGGTTATGGGTTTCTGATCTAAACTAGGGATGCACCTATATGGCTGATGATAATTGATGGACCAGAATCATGAAGGCTTAGATGTATTAGCATTATGTGGTTTGATCTTGAACATTCTAAATTTGAATACTGACGCACATTTTTATTATTTAAATGTGATAATATAGGTATGAATGAAGTCTAAAATAGTTGTGATTTGTTAAGTTAGCATTTCCAGATCTGTACGCAGGTTGGATTTGGTAAAACACCGTATACACGTTGGTTTAGCATACAGAAGTAGCGTATACATCATAGAATGCAACTTGCAGACCTGTATGTTGTTTCCCCTTGATAAAAGGGCATATACATGCTAGTTCAACTTATGGATGTAGCGTATATTTTTTGAAGTATGATCTATAAGGTTTTTTTTTACTGTTGTAGTGTTCAGGGTTCTGCATTGTGTTCTGGTGACTGTTTTCTAATATTCTGCATATTAAGATTGGTTGATTGTGATTAGCTTCAGTCTTGATGAATGAAATCTAATTATGGATCAGGATCATAATGACTTATCATTGTGTGATCTTATAATGGATGGGCTAGATCTAATCACTAATAGATGTTTTGTCCTCTATGTGTGATTATGTCTAATGTTTAGAAGTGCAACAAAGTTTTTGCATATCTATATGATGGTTTGCTTCAGGGAAGCTACGTATACACTCAGGTTGGCTTCTACCAAATAGTGTATACACTCTAAAGCATGGTTTTAATATTAGAACTAATTTTGAATGATAATGTAGTGATCTAAACTCTGATATATGTATTGCTTATAGTGATCTGTCTCTTCTGGTTGAATGATTGACTTTGATTAAGTTTGAATGAATGGTTGAGTCAATTGTGACAGAGGTTCAGTAAGTGTTTCAGTTGTGGCAAAGATTCATGGGTTTTCAATGACTAATTGAGTTTGGTTGATTCAGAAAGTAATTACAGTGGTGATTGATTTTGAGCTTCAATGTTATTGATTGGTCCAGTATGAAAATTGGATGAAACATGGCCTTCACATTATGATGTTGTGTTCCAGGATTATCTAGTATGAAAATTTATGAAACGTGGTACCTGAATGAAGAGATAAGGTTGTAGCCTTCTATAGGTCGATGCCTACATACTAGTAAACATATCGGCTAGTACAAGAGCTAGGTGGTTGTAGCTCCCTTCCTGTAGAAGCTGGAGAATGAGAGAAGGTTGTAGCCTTCTGCAAGTAGAAGCCTGCGTACCAGTATGAGTCTGCACCAGTACAATGTTGTAAATAGATTTTATTATTATTAAAAGAAGACAAAGAGGACAACGGTAGGTGGTTTTAAGCCACATTTGGTTTCCACCTTACATATTGGTGTTCTTATGTGTTGCTTGTATGTGATTGTTTACTCTGTTATTAACTACATATGGTTATTGTTTAATGTTTAATAAAGTATTGATGCACAGACTAAAGATCAACATATGGTGAATTAACTGAATCACTAGTTTGTTGGATATACTCTTGTTTCCTTAAACACAGTTGTGTATACATGCTGGTTTCCCACATGGAAGTAGCGTATATAAATTTGAGTATGAAAAGAAAAATATTATTGACCTGACTAATACTGATTCAACCCCCCCCCCCCCCCCCTCGTAGTATTATTTCCAACAACATCACTATCAATCTTTTGAATCCTGCTATAAACTTCAATGTGATGAACCCAATTATTGAACTTCTCATTGTTTACCTCGCCAGTGTACATTGGCAATTCAAACTTGACATCAAGCTTAATCAAAGGAGACATAGCATGTCCTTTCAAAGATGGAGGAGAAGTAGGTTTAGGAGATGAAGGAGTTAAAGAAGGAGGTGAGAATGGAAGTGAAGATGGAGATGGTGGAGGTGGAGCCTTGATCCCATCACCACCTGTTAGGACCTCATATTGTCTCTTTCTGAATATACATTTTGTTATAATATCACCCTTTTCAACCCATATTTGAAAGTCCTTGTTAGTGTTTTGACTCAATTATTCCAAAGGTATGCAGTGACTCTTCTCATCACTATATGTTTAATTATTTAACATATAATCATGTTGTCTTCATAATTAATCTTTTAAGTTGATTAGTTGTTGAACAATTAAAGAATGATTTTTAGCCGCATTGTTGAAACTGCATGAAGTTAACGGGACTATCTTTTGCAGTTGCTGAAACAGTAGGAAAAACACACAAATATCGAAGCTGAAACAGCAAGAACAACACACAAATCTCTAAGTTGAAACAATTGAGATTTGCGTACTAAATTTGACAGCAACAGAGGAACCCGATCGATCACTGAGGAAGCTCTTACATTGGATGTAACATTTATAATATAAATTACTATAACAACATTATGTTGATGGGAAACTGATTTCCCTATTTTTGTATAATGGGTTGAACTAGAATTTATAATGTAAATCTTTTGTAATAGATGTATCATCTTTATAAAGAGGAGACATCTACATTAAAAGGGGAGGAACAGACTGTAACAAGATGTTTTTAGCAGAAGGAACGAGACTGAATCTTTTCTGTAATATGGTATATTGATGAATGAATAAAGTTTTGTTCTGAACATCTCATTTTAGTTTTTGTTTCCTGGGGAATATTGCGAGAAGGACAGGGCCCACCTTCATCACAAGATTCACCCATTATCTTTTTGCAGTGTGTTAAGTGTGATTTCTGTTCATACCTTGTTAACAAGTACTGTTTCTCGATGTTGTTTTACCTTTGTTGAAACTCTGTTTCTTTCTTAGTAGATTGATGTTATTTCATGAGTGTCTCACTGGTGATTAGGTTTACAGCGTGATATGACGAACTAGATAAACAGAGGAAGGTGCTTAAAGTTCCCACTCTGGGGATAAGGTCCTGATCCTCTGTTATAGCATAGCCATTATTTTCCTCTGCATATTTATTCCTTCTGTCCAATTATTCATCTTTTCTTAGATATTTGCAATAGAGTATAATTGTTGTAACACAGGGTGGAGCTTTAAACGAGGTGTGATTTGTTTGTACTACAACTTTTAGTGCTTTTAAGATTGAGTACATATAGTACGTAGTTGCCTTTGAAATAATCAGACTTCCCTGGGTTGACAATTTATGTGGCACTCGACTGTTTAATTAATAAGCAATTAAAGTGACCAACATTTTGGCACCATTGCCAGGGAAGGCGATCGTAGATTTTAGGAGCATTCATGATTTTCTTTTAGATGTACAAGATGCATGAGAAGGCGCAGGAAAACTAATCCTACAGGTGGCAAGGGCAAAGACAGAGGAGGAAGGAAAACTTTGATTGACGAAATTATTTTGAAATTTGAAACATATTAGAGGATAAGCTCTCAGAGGCCACAGACTTAGCACTCTCTCCAGATGGACTACGAAACGGAGGAAGTATTGGGACCTGAAAGGGCCGAAGAGATAGTAGAACAAGTTGAGGAGTCAATGGAAGACATTGAAGAACCAATAGAAGATATTGAAGTTGAGGAACCAATTCAGAACAGTGAGAGCTCAATAGAAAGCGCTGAAGACCAGGCCCAACAGAAAGCGCTGAAGACTGGGCAAGTGAAATAGGGGAACAACCAATGCATGGAAACAATGAAGGACTCTTTGGTGGGGGACGAAGAGAAGGAAGAGGAGAGAATTCCCTCTCCACCTTGGAATTCCCTATTGAGGAGCTTCCCAGAGGGGCAACTCCTATGAAGAACATCCCACTCTCAGCCCTACCTAATTTCCATGGTTTATCATCTGAAGACCCTGATGAATTTCTGTTTGAGTTTGATATATTTTGAAGAAGTTATGATTATGTTACTAATCCTCAAAAGTTAAAGTTATTTCCAGCAACATTAAAAGGAAATGCACCGAGGTGGTTCATGAGCCTGGGAGGACATGTGATCAGAACATGGGAGTAGATGAAGGAGAAGTTTCTGGCCAAATACCAAGACTATTTCCGGACAAGAGAGAGGAAGGAAGAATTATTTAAGATGGTTCAGAAGGAGGATAAAATCCTGGAGGATTTCATGGAGAGGTTACAATACAATTTACAGAGATCCGATAACCCTAATATTGAGTAAGGATATTCTTAAGTCAATACTGTTGAAAGGGGTACGGGATGATTGTTTAGACATGTTGAATATGCTTGGTAAAGGGGATATATCTAAGGAATCATATGATGAGATTGTCAGCCTTTGTAAGAGATGTTCAAGAGGAGCAGTAAACAGACCAAAACGCAGGGATAGTACATATTCAAGAGTCCAAAAATCAGCTAGTGGAGAAGCAACAAGGGCTAAAATAGGTAATTTACTTGAAGACTTTAAAACTGAAATTTTAAGCTCTTTTTCTTCACAAATCGATACCTTGCAGGTTAAAAAGAAGCAGGCAGACGCAGAAGCTTCTTTGGCCATATTCTGCTCTAAATGCAGAGAAAAACACCCACTAAGGGAATGCCCACTGGACAAGGTACCAATTTGCACTATTTGCGAGAAGGACCATGAGACTCAACAATTCCCTTCTTTACCAGGAATAAAAGCAGCACTACAACCAACTGAAGAAGAAGCTAAAGCAGTTTACTTGCTAACACAGAGGAGGCAATGGAAACCACGAGGAGAAGGTACAAATTCTAATATGCCATTTAATCGTTGGAATAATTATCCTTCTTTTCAAGAAAATTACCCGCCCTTAAATCAAATGCAATACCCACCCTTCAAGCAAATGAACTTCCCACCCATGCAGCAACCAAACCCTCCCTTTATGGATCCTACAATGTCGAATCCCTAGTCTCTACAGCAATCTTATTTTAATCAGTGGAACCTGAGCTAGACAGCTCAGCAAATCCCATTTCCAAACCAATTCCCTTAGTATCAGCAATCTCTCTCTCTGCCATCAAACGCTCCGCCGAATAACCAGACAATGAGACCCTAGCTGCCTGTACAACCGAACCCAAACCCTAATAATAATAAAGCTGTGCAGGTCATTGATATTCAGAACAAGCCTATTTTCCCTGTGCAATGTAATGACATTCATTTGCGGTCTGGAAGAGTAGTCGAACCTATTATTGATGATATTACTTCTTCTAACTCTGATAAAGAGGAGACAAAAAAGGATAATTCATCCAATAAGAATGTTGAAACAGTTGAGTCACCCTCTAATAAAACTGCTAAAATAGCATATCCGCCATTCCCTGAACGTTTGGATCTCACTAAGACACCTAAGCCACCTGCTTTTAACCTTATAGGGGAATTATAGAATCTGTATGTTAGAATTCCACTCTTGCAAGCACTTAGAGATGTCCCAATTTATGCTAGAACTGTTAGAGACATTTGCATTAAGAAACCTCGAAGAAAAGCTAAAGATCCCCTTACAGTTCATGTGATGCGTGATATAGCTTCTTTAATGACAAGAGAAACCCCTCCTGTGAAATATGGTGACCCTGGTCATCCTACAGTTACAGTACAAGTTGGAAAAAAAATTGTTTCCAGAGTTCTGGTAGATTTAGGTGCTGCTATAAACATCATGACCCTTGAAACTGCACAGTTATTACAATTGAAGAATGTAATTAGAGAGACCCCAACCATTCTAGAACTAGCTGACCATTCCACAATCAAACTAGAAGGGGTTATTGAAGACCTAATAATTTTAGTCGAATATTGGAACTACCGAGCTAATTTTGTTGTATTACAGACTAAAACAAAGTTGGGGGGACATCCATTGATTTTGGGGAGACCCTGGCTGGCTACAGTAGATGCCTTCATCAGCTGTAGATCAGGTTCAATGACAATTTCTAATGGATGTGAAACTACGCAACTCACTCTTTACCCTCATGCTACACCCATGATTAACAATGATAACTCTGTATGGTTAGACTATGAGGATGATGATACCCAACCCATTTTGACTATTGGACAAGCCTTAACTTTTAAAGATACAACCGAGGATGAACTAATTAGTAATTTTATTTCCGAACCTTCTTCGGTTAATTCTGAAACACATGATCAATTTACTGCAATTTTGTAACCTTAATCATAGAAAAACCTTAAATCTGAAAATTTATCTGAAACATCAACTGATATCTCCTCCAAGAGCATAACAGTAGAAACTGACCCTGGAAAAACATTGAATATAAACCCTAACTTAACAGATGTTGAAACAGAATAGTTAATGAAGTTACTTCGTGAAAATAAGGAAGCATTTGCATGGGACTACACAGATATGAAGGGAATCTCTCCTGAATTATGTACTCATCGTATTTATATCAAAGAGGGGTCTCGCCCAGTCCGTCAACCCCAACGATGAATGAATCCCAATTTAAGGGAAATTATTAAAGAAGAACTTCAAAAATTGCTTAATGTAGGGTTTATATACCCTATATCTGACAGTGAATGGGTTTCTCCATTAGTGATAGTACCTAAGAAAAACGGGAAATGGAGAGTGTGTGTGGATTATAGAGCTCTAAATAAAGCCACTCAAAAATATCATTTCCCCTTACCATTTATTGATCAGGTGCTAGACAGTTTGAAAGGAAAGAGATTCTTCTCCTTTTTAGATCGTTTTAGTGGATATAACCATATCAAAATTGCACCCCAAGACCAAGACAAGACCACTTTTACTAGTCCATGGGGAACTTTTTCTTATAGAGTTCTTCCATTTGGTCTATGTAATGCTCCAACAACATTTCAAAGTGCAGTGATAGGAATTTTCTCTGATATGCTTAATGACTCTTTAGAGATATTTATGGATGACTTTACTCCTTATGGTGTAATTTTTGAAGATGCATTACAAAACCTTGAGAAAGTACTTAAATGATGTATAGAAGCCCATCTTGCCTTAAGTACTGAAAAATGTCATATGATGATGAATCAACGAATTGTATTAGGACACTTCATCTCATTACTAGGAATTCAAGTTGATCCAGCTAAAGTGCAGGTAATTCAGACTCTTCCTATCCCCAAAACACAAATTGATGTAAGAAGTTTTTAGGACATGCTGGATATTATAGAATATTTATCAAGGATTTTTCTAAAATAGCTTCTCCTTTGTTTGTGTTACTTATGAAAAATGTTGAATTCAAGTGGAGTGATGATTGCCAAAAAGCATTTAATGAACTTAGGCATCAGTTGTCTAAAGGTCCTATTTTAAGAGGACCTGATTGGGTACTTCCCTTTCATATATCCTCCGATGCTTCAGATACTACAATTGGAGCTATCTTGGTTCAAGAAGAAAACAATCTTCCTTATGCTCTCTATTTCATTAGTAAAAATATGACCCCTACTGAACTTAATTACACAGTTACCGAAAAGGAATTTTTAGCAGTCATTTATGCTATTAACAAGTTTCTACATTATATTCCTGGTTACCCTACTTTTGTTCAAACTGATCACTCGGCCATTAAGTATTTAATGAATAAATTGGTCACAAATGATCGAGTTACCAGATGGTTATTATTACTACAAGAATTTGATATTACAATTGTAGATCGACCAGGTAACGAAAATGTAGTTTTTTATTTCCTTTCTCGGATAAAAACTGATGAGAATACTCCAGTAGATGATTCCTTTCCTGATGGCTATTTATTTTCAGTATCTGTTCACTCACCTTGTTATGTAGACATTTCCAATTATTTAGTTGCAGGGAATCTACCATCACACCTGTCACACAAAGAGAAAAGAAAGATCATTCAACAAAGTGCTATGTACAGCTGGATAAGTGGATGTCTTTTTCACACAGGACTTGATCAAGAAATTCAGAGATGCATTAGAGAAGATGAGGTTTATGATATATTGAAGGCTTGTCATGATGGCCCTTGTGGAGGGCATTTTGCTAATAAAAGAACAACACATAAGATTATTAGAATGGGTTATTATTGGCCCTCACTTTTCAAGGATGCAAATAAGTATGTCAGGGCCTATGATAGCTATCAAAGAATGGGCCAGCCTAATTACAGAGATGAAATGACACTGAACCCCTAGGTAATACTTGAACTCTTTGAAAGATGGGCTCTAGATTTCATAGGAACCATCAACCCTCCATCTAATCAAAGAGTTTATATATTTGTTTGCACATATTATATGACTAAATGGGTGGAAGCTAAGGCACTCATTAGAGCTAATGAAGAATCTGTTTTAACCTTTCTATTTGAAGAAATCTTTGTTAGGTTTGGATTTCCTAGAGAACTATTCACAGATGGAGGACCTCCTTTCAACTCTCATGGCTTTAAAGATACACTTCAGAAATATCATATTAATCATAAATTGACTACACCTTATCACCCCCAAGCTAATGGGTAGGTGGAAAGTACGAATAAAGTTGTAGAAGCCATTTTAACAAAAACAGTAAAGGAGAATGGAAAGGGACTGGTTTTAAAGGTTTCCTGAAGCATTATGGGCTTACATAACTACTTGGAGGAACACTATAGGTTTTTCACTTTATGAATTAGTTTATAGTAAAAGTGTTGTTTTTCCTGTGGAATTTGAAATTAAAACCTTAAGAACTGCTTTAGCTATTAACCTTGACTTGACTGATGCACAGATAGCTAGGTTGCAACAGCTTTAGGTATTGGATGAAAAGAGGTTGGATGCCATCCATCGAACAACTATGATACAACAACAAAGAACCAGGTGGCATGATAAAACCATTAAGAATAAGCAGTTCCAAAAGGGTAATTGGGCTCTATTGTATGACTCCCATTTTGAAAATTTTCAAGGAAAATTAAGAACAAGGTGGCTAGGACCTTATGAAGTAGATATTGTTTTTCCAAATGGAATGGTAAGGCTCCTAACAATTGATGATTCTAGAACACCATTGTTGGTGAATGGGTATCCGCTCCGTTTGTATCAACAACCTATTTCTAAAGAGGATTTCAAGGCCACTTGCATGACAGATACACATTATGTCTTTCTGGGGGAGTCTGCTACCCCTCATTGCACTTAGTTTTTCTATTTATATATTTTTATTAGATTAGATTTCTTAACTAATAATCCATGTCAAGGGTTGCCATGTTACAATTAACTATTTCGCAGATCTTAGATTCGGAGGCTGAATGAGAAGAACAATTTCAATGCAAGAAGGATCAGGCTTCAGCTTGGGAAAGATTGCCATTCCACTTCAAATCATAATCCATTCCCTCTCGCTACCCTTCAGCAACATCTTCCCATTTTCTTCGTTGCTGAAACACCATTTTTCTTCGTTGCTGAAACACCATTTTTCCCGTTGCTGAAACACCATTTTTCTCATTGCTGAAACACCAATTTTTCCCCATTTTCTCCATTGATGAAACACCAATCTTTCCATCATTCCCTAAGAAGAATCAATTTTCCCATTTTTCCCGAGATTGAGGCATTACTTTCTTTAAAAAACGATTGATACATATCACTTTTCATTGAGGGAATCAACCATTCATCCTGATAATTGTGTTCCTTCACTATCACCTCCCGTGAATATAGAAAACCTTTCGTATAAATACCCTCATACTTTATAAACCATTTTTCATGGCCATCGGTGATCTATTAATGACGAGACTATATTTTCCACACAATAATCAAAGGTAAAATGTGAAGGTATGCAAGTTTATGTGTCAATATTAAACTGTAGTTAATGAGAAGATCCTGATATTATTGCCGAAATTGCTGTACATTCAAAATTATAATTTTAGCCGCAGTTGTGGCGAATACCAAAATATTTCAATCATTCCATGATATGCCAATCACCATCTTTTTTTTTTTCACGGCCGTGACTCGTCACCCTGTCTTTGTCTTATTGTGTCATAACCTCATTTGCAACATCTTACTCTGTTTTGGCTACGGTAACTTGGCTCTGTATTCTGCATTTTACTGAACCAGTAACTATGGGAGGAAACGTTGTTCGACATGAACCTAGCTCAACGGCTCTATTGGAACTTTACCAGGAAGCATATCAAATTTTTCTACAAGAAGGATGGGTGGACTGTTTCCGAAGGCTCCCAGATTTCGATTCTCAGCAAGTTCTGGAATTCACACGCAATTTGAAGGAAGGATACAGTACTGTTCAGGGAGTGCAAATTCCAGTTACAGAGGAGGATATAGTACAAGTTTCAGGGTTACCTATTGATGGCATTCATTGGTTCAGTCGGAAACACCTCATTCTGAACACACAACAAGATTTTCTTCTACCAAGGGAGCGGGTCGAACCTAAAGGCAGGGGCTTTGCACTCCGTTCACTACCACCGCCATGGTCGAAGGTTGTAGAGTTTGTCAAGCACTACTTCACCTACGAAGGATGTTACCAAGTAGTGTACCAGCACGAGTTTGTGTTGTTCAATCATTTAAGACATGGTCATTTATTAAATATGCCATACTATCTGCTTGGTTGTCTAAAGAATATGTCACACTATTCCGTGAATGCAAGGCACCCACTCCTCTTGTTGAGGGATTTGCTCCCCTAGGGATTTTGGGTGGAAACCCTAGCAGAATGAAAGTTTTCTAAACAAAGAAACACACATTCACACTGACATTATGCTATAATAAGCAAATTCTAAAGTAAGAAGGGCATACCTCAGGTCCTACGTTCGAGAAGTTCCTCAAGGGTCCAAACCCTTCTTCAAGTCCCTTTTGATCCTTTGTCCAGTAAAACAACCAATTCCAAAGAATACAACAGTATATGGACAAAGAATTATAAAGAAATCATCTTTATGTTATAAAAGAAGGAAGTTAGTTATGAACTTTAAGCAACCATTCACATATGAAATTCAAACATGAACATCATAACATAAAGAAGAAGCATATCGGGAACAAAGACGTGATTCTTTATTATAGACAAAATAGAATGTACAAAAGGAGTAATATCACCTGAGTAACCTTTTGCAGGCTCCAAGCAAAGCTTCCTTCCGGATCCGTCCAGCCTCAAGCCTTTAGCATATCTCCTTCCAAGACTCACTCCATGATGCCATAACTAGTGGATGAACATCAACTCACAAGGAAACAAGGGTTTCCTGTATAAATGGGGGAAGTGCAGAAGGCACAAGGGTCTTCAAACTTTGTCAGGGGAAAAATCTCAATATAATAACCTTTCTCTCTCTTCTCTCCTCCTTTAGGCCTTCCCTTTGATGTCTTTTTATACCACTCCCAAAGTAGTTTTTTAGTTGGGAGTTGGTTGGGAACAGTTGGTCCATGGGCACTAACAGGTGATCAGCAGGTAAAACCTGCGATCTCCGCCCAAAAGTAAGGAGTTTTATATTTTTTTAAGTGTTTTAATACATATATGCGGGTTGGGTATATGCCTACCTGCGTATACACACATTTAACTCAAGGCAATGTCGTGTACAAGGAATAAAACAATGTTTTTTAAATTTGGGACCAGGTCTGGAAGGAGGGTTTGCCCTAGGCCATGAGTGTAGCATCACAAACCATAATAGTGATATTTGGAGCTATAAAAGATGCCCCCTAATATATGAGGTCAGAAGGGGTACACGATGGCCGAAATATATTAAGCAAGTACATGGAAATGAAATCTTCTAAAAACCGAGGAGTACTTCACTAGAATTCAGCCTCCCAAGCCACAAAAGGAGATCAGAAAGAAACACCGTCTGAGGTGGGCATACCCATGCTCAGAGAAAGCAAAGAATGTCTGCATGTCAAGTACAAGTGGATCCACTAAGTATACAAGTATAAATGACTAGAAAATACATAATGGATCATCTGATCATGATCGAACAAGTACATGTCTAAATATCACATATAAAACTGTCATTGATGCTGAGAAATACAACGAATCACTGATATCAAAGACTGATCCCAAAGGTACCAACTGAACATGATGGAAAATGATGGTACTACACTGTAAACTCAGGTGCCAGCATATAGAATGTCGCCATGACTGACTGCAACATATAAAGTGCAGTGATATCAACTAGCAGCAACAGGAGCAATTGTCAAGTGAGCCAATGAATGCTGATACAACCTGAGGTCTTCACCTACTGCCGTGGTACATTTCTACACCATGGGAATAAATGATCTGAGGTTGACCATGTGAGAAATCATTTGATTACTAGTCATTGATGTATACCGTTAACAAACGCAAGACTACTCACCGATAATGATAATGAGCGTCAAGGTACCCAGTACAATCCAACAAGTGCGAATAGATGAGCTGGAGTCGAACACCTATAAGAATCTATTGATCAGGAGACAATGATGGTTTCCCACTGTCGATAGCGAAGGATCTGCCACTAATGACTGCAAACCCCAAGGTACTGCCAAATGGACTCTAGATCTTTGCCCCAAAGCAATGAGTCGAAGTCGATAGGGAAAGATCTGCTATAAGGAAGGCATTAAGGCATCCTTCATCAATCTAGCGCGAGTGTAACCCGTAGGCCAATAATGTGGAAGGAATTGGACGAAAAAAGATGTAGTAACCGAACCGAAGTACATTTCCGGCGTACACAAGATGTACCTAGCGCACGGCAGAAACCCTCTAAACCAACCAATAATGAAAGCTAACACAGAGGCGAGGTATCCACCAATAGGGTCAAATGGAAACCAAGGTACTGCACGAATTCCAATGTGTGATAATGTAAGCTGACACTGAACACAAGGGAAACCACTCAGTCAAAGACCCATGATATTGATCGATGCTGAGCACAAGGTAACCTATCAATAATGAAAATAGGGCCAGGGTGTAACTCTAGGCCTGCCCTCAAAGCAAGATGTTGTCGTCGATAAGGACAAGACCCGCTAGCAAGAAGTCAATGGGGACCTTCTCAAACCGGCACGAGTAAAGGACCAATATAACTGATGTGATGATAGACATGACACTGACAACCAGGATGGCCGACTGAAAAAATGAGTCAAGAGACACCACAGAGAGGCCGACTCAGGCTAACTTCCCTTGAACAAAAGCATGACTCAATGTGACTATGGCAACATATGATGAATCTGTATAAGTTCATCATGCAGGAGGCACAAGCGAACCCTCCATATGATTGGAAGAGATAACCAATCGGGGGAGAACTGAATCAATAACAAAGGTTGAGGCGTACCTAAGTCAAACTAAATCCCACCCAAGCGGAGGAGACTTTATTTTGAGTGCTTTGTTCAGGGGTGACACGACTGACTCTAGCTGCCAATAATAGATGGAAATACTGTCCTATTCCCACTCTTTTTGGAATATTTAATTTTTTTGTCTTTTTCTGTTAAGCTTGAAAAAGAATAAAAGAATGCTATGGTATAGTGGAAATAATGAGTGTCGATGAAATAGATGATCTAGTTCCTCAGAGGGGAACATTCCTATGGTCAATGCAGGGAGGCGAAAACTGGTCAGTGACACTCAAAGGTATGTTCTTTCCACGGGTCAAGGTGTGTCAAGTTGCAGAAGTCAAAGGTATGCAAGGTTGATTTCGCAATCGTCATGGTCAAAAGTTGGCTTAAACACGAGTCCAAGTGAAGCTGGCTCTAGGCCAAAAGGTGCAAATGATCAACATGCAATGTAGTAGTACAACTCAACACAAAGGAGCCTCTAGGGTATAAGGCTAGAAAAAAGCGAAGAAGCTAAGAAGAATGAGTCTTCAATGCATAAGTCATGGCGGGACTACAGAGGACTCCTGAACCTAAGGACAAAAAATCTGCATGGGCGCCAAGTGACAACAAGGTACTAACTAGGGCACCCATGATAAGGTAGGCTCTACCACACAAGTCATGATGCTTCTAAGCAATGAGGAGGTTTCACACCATAACTTGGTGGGGTCGATCCTAAGTCCAAAAATGGAAAAGGAAATTGATAAGTGCACAATGCAGGCGGAAAAACCTAACCTATATGCCAGTTTCGATAACCAATACCTGTCAAAATGGACCAACCATGAACTTCCAAAGGAGAAATCTTCCAAGTTCTGTATACATAAATAGGAACACTAGACAAGAAGTTAATATATCCCACATATAAACTTCATATAAGATCTTGTGTTATAGAATACCAAACTTGAAAATGCGTACCTTATATATACAATATGTTACAGGGAACCATGCAGCCTTGCGGCTTACGCATAATAGTTCTGTTGAACAAACCTCTTGCAGGGCTCAGGCTAAGGACTCCTTTGGTAGTCAAAACTCATGGCTTCAAAGAGTTCCTCCTGTGAAAGCAAAACAAGTTCTAAGAAATCATGAGAACTACTAGGATCAATAGAGGGGATTAAAGGGTCCCGTGTCCCTATAGGAAGAATCTCTCGGTCAAGTGTCGAGCCTAAGTCCCAAGAAGGAGAATAATAAGTCAAAGGATCCTTCTTAGAAGCGATTGAACATTGAGGATTCAATGCCACATAATTGACCCGTGGCGGAGTAGAGTCTATTTGAACACTTGGAACAAACCAAGGGGCATTCTGCAGTAAAGTCGAATTAGGATGGTGATTATCAGATGCAAGCTAATCAATAGTGACAATATTCCCGTTATGAGGAAAGCACATTACTTGAAAGAGTGAAGACACCACAACATTCATAGCATAGACATAATCACGCCCAAGTAGCATATTAAATTTTAAAGGGCTATCAACCACCATCATATCGATTAAGACAGTCTTCCCACCTAAAGTGATAAGCAATTGAGGAAGAACACCCATAGATTCACTAGGTCTTCTATCATAGGCTAACAACTGACTATGAGCTATCAACAACTTTGGGGAACCCAAAGCTTTCCAAGTCAAAGAGGATATAATACTTGTAGAGGATCCTTCATCCACCATACATCGATAGACATTTGTGGAATTCACTCTGACCTTTATTTGGAAAGGTGCAGCGGAAGGAAGACGAGGCTCGACAAGACTATCCCAATCAAAGGAAACACTCTTGGAACTTGAAGGGGGAACATTCAGAAAAACCGGAATGCCCCCTATACTAGAAGACTCTGTACTAGAAATTAAGCAGGCTCTTTTGTTAGGCGCTTCACCCCCCAAAAGAGGAGTGTAATCGGCTAACGATTGCACTGGCTCAGCCACATTATTAATCAATGGTTGATTGGATTGACGAGAAACCATATCAGATCTAGGAGTAGAAGAACTTTCAGACTCGAACCATACCCTTTGAACCTCTGGAATACCAGGGCATAAATGAGTAAGATGGTCTCCCTTGCATATCTTACAAGGGAACTTAGGTTTGAAACTTCTACGTCCAGGTCTCTTATCAACCTCCATTCCGCCAACATGACTAGCAGTGGTTTGCGGAGAGTCCTGAACATGACTTGCAGAGGTGGGTGACTCTTTCCTAGTATGACACGCAGTGACTAGACTTATGCCTCCAGCATGACTAGCAGCGGCTGAAGGTCCATCTCCAACATAACGAGCAGAGGTTGAAGACAAAGTGCTAGTATGACTTGTAGTGACTAGACTTATGCCCCCAGCGTGACTAGCAGCGGCGGAAGGCTCATCTCCAACATGACTCATAGAGGTTGAAGATGAAGTGCTAGAATTATTCTTCTTCTTTGACTTTCTCTTTCTCCTCTTTTTAAATTTCTTATTACAAGACGGAGGAGAAAAAGGAATCCCAGATTTCTCTTTGAAAGAAGATGAACAATTAGCACCCATGTGATGCTCTTGAAATAAAGCATTCAACTGAGAGGCTTCAATAGCATTCAGAATATTCGGAGTGGACCATAGCCAAGTGGGCAGTCCAATATTCAACCCAGGAATATTCAAAGTGGCCATCAAGGGAGTACCAATGTTTCCAAAGAAAGGAAAAGCACAAGGATCCCCTTTTGGAAGGGTATGTTGGTTGGTTTCCCCAGGAATATTGGCCATATCTAACTGATTCTCAAACCCTTCCCTTATGGGAATGTAGAAATGACTTTTCAAGGAATATAAACAAATAATCAAGACCTTTTTCCCTTGAGGAGGAAACTCCACAACTTCCAAAAGAATGACCAAAAGTCTTTCAAGATCGACAGAGTGGTAAGTCAGTCGCTCAGAATATCAAATCCAAAAGTGAGTAGACAAAAATACCTAAAGCCAACTATATGCAAGGAGCAAAGAGCACTCACTCTAAAGTCTCTAAAAGAAGTTAGCCAGTCAAACAACTTCCAAGTATTTCCGCTCCGGGTGATGAGGATCGGACACCAAAATACAAGAAAGTGGAGTAAGGGGCCTTCCGAAGATAGTCTAGGATAATTACGGCCCAGCCCTATCACCGAAGGTAACAGAGGAAGTTACGCTAGCCTCCTAACAACAGCCTGCGCCGGTGTAAGCCCCCATGCTTCGCAAGGGTGCCCTCCAGTAGTACCGTTGAGAGTGATGCAACGTCGACCTCAGGTGCCACGGGATTCCCCTCCGCAGCCACCTATGTAGATCCCTAGGAGTAGCAACTATGGATACCAACTCGTTGTAGAAGCCAGGCGGAACAATTGTGAGGTAAGATCGGACAAGTAGGAGAGGGGGTATCTCTCTTCCCTGTCTTCAAAAACCCTCGTGCTTAACTCCCAGATCCGGAGCTTCCCTGGTCTTCCTCACGCTATTGGATTTGCACTCTCTATTCAGACTCCTATGTTTGACAGTTTAAACGGCCTTGGAGAGTTAACTCTCCATTTGCCTAATCGAAGGCCCTAAAATCCTAAAACTTGTTTGTGTATTTAATTTAAAAGAAAAAGTTCTAGTGAATTTTAGTTAGCACTTGATTTTAAGGGTTGTTCTTTAAGTCAGGGGATGATGGAAGTGAAACTTGATGATGTGTGTATGACTCAACCAAAAATCAAAGAAAAAGTAACTACATGAATGCAATCATTTTTCTTTCGATGAAAAGAGTACTCTACATGGGTTGTAGGAAACACTTAGAAAGCAAAAACATTTTCTTTTCTTTTCTTGTAACACACTTCACACACGCAAAAACCAAAAGAATTTTTAATGCTTTAACGATGCAAATTAATGCAAAGTATAGCGAATATGCAAGAATTCAATATTTCTCTAAAACAAGAAATGAAAGTTGCTTTACTTATCAAATTTTCTTTTGCCACTTACAATATTTAGATGGAATATGAGATGCTACAATTCATTTCGTCTAAATACTAAAAGAAAAACTCAAGATAACATAAAACACTTTCACTCACCAAAAGGAAACTAAATGAAAAGCAAGTTCAAGAAAGCAAAACAAAAAATTTTCAAAATTTTTTCTTCAAAGTAGCAACAAAAAAGTCTTTTTGAAAATGCTCTCAACAAAAACTGACACTTTGCGATTGAAACAACAAGCAAGAAACACTTTTTGCAAGTTGACACCCTACAAAGAATGAAAACTCAATAAAAACAAATGTGTTTGAAAAGGCTTTTTGACAATCGAAAGCAGTAAGGAAAGCTTTGGTAACAAAGACCAAAAAAGATCAAAAAGACAATTTCAAGAAAGAATCAAATGACAACTTTGATGAAACAAAGGAGTAGATGGTCATAAAAATCGATTTCGTTAAGCGAACAAAAAGTCACCAAAAAGCAAAGTTGAACATAAAGATTGATAACAATCTTTCTGCTCTGATAACTCAGAGAAGCCAAGATTCCAATCAAGAAATCTTGCGTGTTTTTAGCAAAAAGATGATGACGCTTGCAAACACAAAACAAGAACAAAACTCCTTACAATTAGAGAGAAATCAGAGTAAGGATGCTTGCTGTAACACAGACAACTGATACTGACAAAAATGACTCTTTCAAATTGACTGAAAGCACCAGACAAACTTCAGAGACACAAAAAATTTATAAATCCTGAAAGTTGCAAGATATACGCGACTGTACTTAGTGCAGACTGCATGTATACATGACTGTTTCTGAGGAAACCTGCGTATATGCGGGTTTACTTCAGAAAACGAGCATTTATACGCTTATGTAACTAAATAAAACAGCGTATATATAATATTTCAGGAAAAATAAAAAAACAAACTCAAGAAACTGGTAAAACTCAGAAGTCAAGAACAGACCAGACAGTAACAATAAACCAGCAAGCAACTGAGCCCTGATAGGCTTGACAAACACCCAAACTAGGAACAACAAGAGTGTTGTTCCCAGCGGAGTTGCCAATTCTGTTGAGGGATTTTACCCCCTAGGGCTTTTGGGTGGAACCCTAGCAGACTGAAAGTTGTCTAAACAAAGAAACATGCACACACATCCATTATGCTAGCAAAAGATAATTCTAAAGTAAGAAGGACGTACCTTAGCTCCTACGTTCGGGTAGTTCCTCAAGGGTCCGAACCCTTCTTCACATCCCTTTCACTCCTTTGCCCTGCAAAACCAACAATTCCAAAGAATGCAGCAGTATATGGACAAAGATTTATACAAAAATCATCTTTATGTTATACAAGAAGGAAGTTAGTTATAAACTTTTAAACATCCATTCATACATGAAATTCAAACATGAACATCATAAACATAAAGAAGAAGCATATTGGGAATCAAGACGTGTTTCTTTATTATAGACAAATAGAAAGTACAAAAAGAGTAATATCACCTGAGCAACCTTTGCAGGCTCCAAGCACAGCCTCCTTCTGGATCCGTCCCGCCTCAAGCCTCTAGCATATCTCCTTCCAAGACTCACTCCATGATGCCATAACTAAGGGATGAACATCAAATCACAAGGAAACAAGAGTTTCCTGTACAAATGGGGGAAGTGCAGAAGGCACAAGGGTCTTCAGACCTGATCAGGGGGAAAATATCAGTATAATAACCTTTCTCTCTCTTCTCTCCTCCCTTAGGCCTTCCCTTTGATGTCTTTTTATACCAATTCCAGAGTATTTTTTTAGTTAGGAATTGGTTGGGAACAGTTGAGGCCACAGGCACTAACAGGTGATCAGCAGGTAAAACGCGCGATCTCCGCCCGAAAATAAGGAGTTTTATATTTTTTAAAGTGTTTTAATACATATACGCGGGTTGGGTATATATGAACCCGTGTATACACGCGTTTAACTCAGGGCAGTGTCGCGTACAGGGAGTAAAACATTGTTTTTTAGATTTTGGATCAGGTCTGGAAGCAGGGGTTGCCCTAGGCCATGAGTGCAGCATCACAAACCATAATAGTGAGATTTGGAGCTATCACAGAAATATCACATCACAATTATTTATAAGGAAAGGACCTTGTGCCATCGGCGATTGTAATAAGCGATTGCCACTTTATCACACCGCACAGATTCATGGTAGGACTTAACAAAAGGCCGAAGGATGCAGTGATTTGCGATTGCGATTATCGCATCACACATAACCCAAGGGGAAGGACCCATAGCATTGAGAAGGGATGATGCAACTTGCGATTGTGATCGCCGATGTTGGTGGATTGCTGTTGGAAATCCCAAAAGTGAAGGCCCTTGGACGATGCGACTTGCCATTGCGATTATCAATATCAGCGGATCGATGTCGGCGATCTCGAAAGGGAAGGACCCTAGGCCTAGTGACATGCGATATGCGATGTAAACCAGACCCTAAAGGGTTCCGGAATGGAAATGTATATAATTACAAATCTGCCCAAAGTCACTTCTTACATTAATTTCACCATTTTCAATGTATTTCCAAAACACAAAGTGATGGTCCATTTTGGCATGCGCAGACGACTTGAAAGCAAACCCAATAGGAGAATAAGGTGGGTTTAAGGACTTTTTGAAGTCCGATACATTGAGTTTTGGTATATTTTCTCCATTTAAAATACATTTTCCTATGTAAAACAGAAGGCGACTATGTTTGGGATTTTGAAGGATTCCAAGAAGCTCGAGGCACTCTTACATTACAAAAATGGTGAACACCTCCCCTTGGCATTAAGCAATGATTGTATAATGCCTAGAAGAGGAATATGAAATGAATAGGTAGTGCAGCTTTGGCTTTGAAGCCACAAACAAAGAGCCAAGAAAAATGGGGCAGGGCTAAGACAGAAAAGGGGAACGAGCAGCAAAAAGGAGCGCGGAAATTTGTAGAGGTAGAGAGGAAAAACTGGTAGCATAATTGATTCATTCACTTAGAGGTTGAGCAAAGCACTGATAACACAGGGAGTGGTGAATTCTTATTCATGGAGGCAACATGATGTTCAAGAGAAGTTTTGAGAAGCTCATGGAGGCCCGTAATGCTCAATGAATGTGTGGGCAGAGTTGGAGCACTGAGGAACCCATTGGGAGGCTTGGTGTGCCAGATAACTTAATAGATTGAAGCCACTAGAGGTTGGAGGGAGCGCATAAATACTTCAGTGAAGTATCAGATAGCAAAGAGACCGAATGCTTGAGCTGTTGCTGGTGTTGTTTGAGTTGAAGACATAAGAAGTATTCTAGAGACAATAAACAATTTTGAGGGAGTCAGAGAAGCCCAAATCTCACAGGAGCTCAGAGTACTGACTGAAAGAATTAGTTTGGAGAAGCCTGGAACTATTTGTAGCTAAAGAACAGCCATGGGTAAGATGGTATTCTGAGCCCATTGGTTCATTTGTAAACTATATGGAGTTGATTCAAGGACTTGTAAAAATAATTCAGCCATAATCCCAAAGAGCCTAATCGAGTTGATTAGAGCTCAAGGAGATGTAGCCCAAGATATCAGGGTGAACTCCATACTACATTGTTGTCTTATGTGTATTTTTTACTGTTGCCTTATTCACTGTTATATGCATTTATGTATATGTTCAAGCACATTTAAATACAAAGATACACAATAGATTTTAAAGCACATAAAAACCAACAATAAAAACAAGCATATGCCTATACTTTAAAGCATTTCTTAATTCCACATCAGTTAATCAAATAGACTTAGGAAAATTCAAGCTTTGGAAGTGGGAGAGGTTCTTGTAAGCTAGACAAGAAGTCTAAGAGCCCCATTTTCAAATCAGGTGCTATCAGAGCTTAAGATTGATTAACTACACCTTTAGGAAGGTTATAACAGAATGCTTGATTGACAAAGCAAAGACTACTTTCCTAAAAGGTGTTTGAACAAGAAAAGGTTGATTGTATGCTTGTTTGTAGACTAACTATTTGATGAGTTTGCAGAGGTAAAGGGGAAGCTATTGATAGCTCAGTCTAGGAAGGAAAAGAAGGAGAAGGGCTGAAGGTATTCTTCTATCCCAAAGGACCTTAAGGCAATCCCAAGCACAAGAGGTTTGTTGCAAGAGGTTGCTTAAATAAGCTCTTTATTTACCTCGTTGAAGTTTTTTTTAGTTCATTGGCATAATGACAATTTCTACAAGTGGGTCCTCAAATTTTGCTTTCTTCACGAGACTTTTTTATGAAGACATGAAGAAAGAATTATCCACATGATGGATATAGTGAGAGAGGTGTATGAGGATGGAAGGAAGAGAAGCATACTTAGAAAGCAGCTGAATTCCATGGAGGAAGAGAAGCAATTGTTGCTGACAGACTACAGGAAATGGAGAGGCAACTTCATATTGTAAGTATGAACCTGAAAGGGATGCATGAGTTGGAGTAACAACTCTTTGTTGCCCAAGGATCCTTAGTCAAGTATCAACTTGAAGAAGAGGTAATCCATTCTAGTTTGTCTTCAAATTCTTTTGAGAAGGCTTATATTGGTTCTTTTGAAAAACATATTAAAGGCATAGGTTCCAAACTAATGTCCAAGATGGCTATGAAGGAAAGGGCTTGGGAAGCATGCAAAAGGTATCATTGAACCAATAATGATTGAGGAAAGGCCAAAGTATTTGGGTCTTGGCCATGGATAGTCTTATGGAGAGAGTTTCAAAGCTGCCATGAGGGCCATTGAAACAGTTCCAAGAAGGAGTTTCATTGCAGGTCCTCTATCTCAAGAGTGTGAAGATTGTGTTAAGGAGGAATGCAATGGCTTGAAACATCATTTTCAGGGTGTAGGTGTTCCTAAGCACACCCTTGAACTAGAGAGTTGTGGAAACTCTAACATCCTTGAAGAGATTGATGGGATTCCAAAGGGAGCTACTTATTCATTTGCTTCACCTCCTTATGAAGACAATAAAGGTGAAAGAGGTAGGTATAAATCTGGTTCTAACCATAGTCCTTTTGATTTTGCAAAGCATGATAAATTTCCACATAGATATGGGAAAAGAATTGCGTGTTCATTTTGTGGTTTGGATAACCATCATGTTTCTAGATGTTGGAAGAGAATGACCACATATAGGAAACTTTTGAAGGAAAATAACCAAGCAGCCAAAGATCCATTGGACAAGGAAAATCATGCTATCAAGAGGATGCATATGTGTTGCACTTACTGCCATAATGTTTCAGGAATATTTAGTGTTATTGGAAAAACGCCTAACCCTCTAGATCTAGTAGCTGATCTAGAAACAACAGTCAAAGCAATCTTATTTTTTCCTATAAATAGTAGATAAAATAAGGGATAGAGAACCTACTTGTAACTTTCGCTTGTTCCTTATCTCCCTTGACCAATTTCACTGCTCCTTCTCGTACTTAAATCACTTGAGAAGTACCTGCACAACTTATAGAAACAAAAAGTTGTCAGAGCATAATGATCTATTTTTCATAAATAACATGGAATCGAAAACATGATATACACATGAATGTATTAACATAAACACAAGCATAAGGGGAAAATCTCGAAAACTTTAATGATAAGAGGAAATATTACAAACAATGTGAGTTTGATCCAGTGTCATCCTTCCAACTCAATCCTTCTTCACCTCATGAAAAGCAAGACATTCTAACAATATCACAATACTTGCACTCAATCCTAATCTCATACCACTAGCATCTCTTTACAATTCCAATATTTTCCAGCCCAGATCTCTTAGATGAGTGATATATTTAAAAGTGAGTGAAGGAGTTTATGCTATCAATGGAGGTAATGAATGCCTTTCTAAATTTAGAAATCAGTTCCATGGAAGGAGGGATAGGGAAATGATGTTTCCTAATTCCCTTTCTCATCCAAAGGTGAGCTCAAAGGAGCAAGTGGCATTTGAGAAACTTCTAGAGGCTTCCAATGGATAAGGAATCTTTAAACCCTCACGGAACTTTTCTCAACTTTGCCCAGCGTAGGTCAAAGAGGGGCTAAGTGCACTACATAGCACCTTGTTAATGCATGGTTTGCATTGCAGCGCACCCTAAGGAAGCCTACTTGCACTAATCTTCTTAGAGGTGTTTTTTGGATGTTTTTAGTGATGGAACTTCTTTGGGAGTAAGGCATTCTGATGACTAACTTCTTTAGGGCATGTAACAACTATACTAGGGGTTGATGGGCCCTAATAGCATTGATCTGTAATTTGGGGTTGATGTGCCCAAATGGATCTGTAAAAGTTGCCCCCTAAAGCATGAAGTCGTAAATATATATGTCAAGTGAAATGCTTTATCACGAGGAGAAAAGATTTCGAATGGAAGGTGACTTACATTTAATTACAATACATATATCATGATAATTTAATTTTCTTCATGAACTAGCTGAGGGAGGCAAACCCATGCTCAGCGTATAAAATTTCATTACAT
This sequence comes from Pinus taeda, assembly GCA_000404065.3. Classification (NCBI taxonomy): domain Eukaryota; kingdom Viridiplantae; phylum Streptophyta; class Pinopsida; order Pinales; family Pinaceae; genus Pinus; species Pinus taeda. The sequence continues at coordinate 83,122 of APFE030411476.1, read as the reverse complement.
GTACATAAATGAGATGGTCGTCTACAGATATAGTTTCATGTTTTTACAGATATAGGCCCATGGTTAGGATGACTGTCTGTGTAGGGCCATTGTACATTTGATTTGGTACTCGTGAATATATCGCAGCCCAGATAGATGAAACTAGATCCAAGGTCTTCAATCTCGTTCAATCTTCACTCAATGTACAAGTCTAACCATGTGAATAGATGTTCTGAGGTCAAACATGGAGATACATTGTCTGATTACCAGCCCATGATGTAAGTTGTTAACAGATGCGAGAGGAATCACCAATAATGATGATGACCCTCAAGGTACTATAGTAAATTTCGTATGGTTTGAATAAATGATTTGATGTTGAAAACGATACAAAGTATTTCGATTGAAGGCCATTGTTGTCAACCTATTGCTGGAAGCGAGAAACCTGCCGTTGATGTATGCAATCTTTAAGGCACTGAAGGGGTGTTTCTAAGTCAACTTCTTGGATGATGAGCTGATGTCGACAAGAAGTAACTTCGTCGCAGGAGGGCCTTGATGTATCCCACATTTATGACACAAAATGAGGTAAATGATTTTTGGATATTAGAATTGAATGATGACACAAGGTTCAGGAATGGCAGTCATGAAAATGAAGGTTTACAGTATTGCAACGAATGAAGTTTTAACTCAATGATTTCTCTTGAACATATCGGCGACACTGAGATGAATTGGTGGCTTTTACCAAAAAAAAAGTGATTGATGGTGTGATAGACCAATGGTGTGATAACCATCAAGCTAAATGACCCAACCCAAATAGTTGCGGAGATGAAGTGGAAGTGTCATGTTCAAGAACGACTCACTACCATAAAATTTTCTCAACTTTTCCCATTTTCCCCAGTCATTGCTGACCAGTACCTCTTTATTTTTATCAAGCTTGAGGAGTATACCATATGATTGTCCTATAATTCACCCTTCGGGCGAACCCATCGCTATTTGATGTTTTAACGAGTCTAGTGAAGGTGAAACTCGACCTTGTCTAGATGGACAAGTTTGTTACTATTTGATATTTTAACGAGTTTAACGACAAAGATAACTCGGTCCTTTTCATGTTTAGAGAGTTTCAAAAGGGACGAAAAAAAAACTCTATAAGTTATTTTTCATAAAATAATCTCTCAAGTCCGAAAAAGCGTAAAATAATACAAGAGAGATGTCGTTTCCAATCCTTTAACGAGCTGGAATGTACAAGCGCTCGACAATCTTTTCATATTTAGAGAGTCTAAAAAGAGTTTAAAGATGGCTCTATGGGGGTTTCTTTTCATTTTTAACAAAGCTTGAAAAGAAACAAAAGTATGCTTTGTGGTCAAAGATGTCCAATTTACCCTTTAGTGCACTTGATTCTGCTTTCAGTTATTAGAACTACTCAGAAACTTCATCAAAGAGGATTAAAAATATATGTTCATGTAAAAAATGAATAAAAACCCATATTTACTTTGATTAATATGCAAAATAAACATAAAAACAACTTTTGTAATTCATTTTTACCATTTTACTTTTACCTTTTGATTTTGGAGATTTGGAGCAGTTTTTTACCACAAACTTCACCAGCTGATTACGGAGGATTCTATGGATCATTTCTCATGCTTTCTGGATGAGGTAGGAGCTATCCCAGTGCTCTTCCATTTCATTCCATTCATTTTCAATTTTGAGCAAAATTTTTCAGTTTTTGAGGCCCATAGGGTTTCATTTTTTTGCCCTTTGGACCAACGCACCCTTCCTATATCGAAAGGTGCGCTACATTGCATGTACCTATAAGGTAGTATGCATTGCAGGGCACTGTCTCTAATGAGAGGGTGCGATGGGCACAAAAGCCAAAAATTGACAGCTATTTTCTCCCAAATCTTCCACTGTTTTTTGCAAAAATTGGATCCTAATTTGTCCAATGGTTGTATTTCAAAAATTCATTGGATCAAAATGGTCATTATATGGAGGGAACAAGAGCACGAAGAACAAGACATGATTGCCTTAAATGATCAGGGCACAGTTGATGCCTTAAGGAACTGTGGGTTGCTGAAATATTTTCGCTTATCCAACATGTGGCAACAAATTGAACTGCTACAGTATCTTGTCCGTTCTTGGGATCCTAATAGCCAAGTTTTCACATTAGGGGCAAACTAATCCCCTTTACCATCGAGGATATTTACTTTTTGATGGGTTTATCGAGGCAAGGCGCCCCCATTTCATTATCAGGATTCATCGGAGGAGGAGAATCAGTGAGAGATTATATTCGTCAGTTCTATCGGGAAGGATCTCAACGCAACAGAGATGGAAAGATTAATATCTGAGATGTTCGTGATCTTCCTTTCAGAATTATCCTTTTCACCCTTGCCAAACTGGCTGGTAGTGCCACTCTACATTTGGCAAATAGATCTTATATGCAGTAAGCCTTAGAGTGCTTGGAACCAAAGGTATTCAACTGGTGTGAGGTAATTCTTCCATCTATGAGGGAACAACTGACCAAGGTAAAGACTGGAAAGAAAAAAAAAATTGGTTATGGGTCTATCCTGATTTTCTTTGCCTTGGAGAGAATCCCTCTCATGTAGCCGCAACACATTTCACTGGGAGCTCCTAGGCCTAGAGACCCACGGATGTAGAGGTGGGTGGATCTTATGGCTAGACATTCCAACCAGTCACTGATCTCATTTTCCTTTGCTTTCTTCAAGTGGTTCGACCATCAGGAGATGGCCTTCTTAGAATATCCATATTCAGGGATGGAATTTCGTGGTGATCCAGATCTAGTGTTTCCAGCTAGGGCGCAGTGGAGTGCCATTGGTAAATTGTTTGACCACCATGTTTTTCTTTTTTAAGTTTTTACTTTTTGTGTTTTTTGATGGTTACCAAGACTAAATAAACTTGTATATGTATGTAGATGTTGGATCTGTTTGACCTGTGGTACGCCAACGGGAGGTAGGTCTGCCAGTTCAGAGGGTTGTTGGGAGGGAAGTTCTCAGAGACTTGGATTTAGCGGAGACCTTGGCTAAGCTCCAAGATCACATAGAGGGTTTGACCCTTGGTATTCTGGATGTCTGGATTGAGGAGCTTCCTATGCGATTGGAGCGGCATACTATTGGCGTGCCGAGTTGTCGGATGAGACTCCTGCATATGTTAGCACAGGCTGTGACCTGTTATCATCAACAACACTAGTCTATTGGGATATTTTCTGCATATATTTTTTAGTTTTTGGGTCAGATAACAGATTTTTGTCTTGGACACAAACTATTTGTAAAAACTTATTTATAGCTATCTATTTGACTTTTAGAGTTTTATTATGGTTAAGTGATGCAATCCTATTCAAATGATGTTGAAACAATGTTTACTTTACAAATGTTGCAAATGTCTATTTAAAACATAATTTGCTAGAGTCAGTTAATGTGTTTAAACTTCTGGAAATATGTTGATATTGAATAAATTCAAAATACCTTTCCAAATTATGAACTCTAAGGAACATGCGATGGATTGCTGGGTTTCAGACGGTATAGATGCCAGTAAGCTGTTGTACGACCAGTTGTGAGTCTAGCCTAATGATGATTCAGTGTATGCCATGTGAAATGGCATCAGAGAGAAGTTCAATCAACGTGCTATACTCAGCGATATTGTTTGTTGATTGACCAATACATATCCCTATGAAACTCACTAAGTCGTCGCTAGGAGTGAAAATGGCCCATGCTACAGAAGATAAGTTCTGCGTACTACGACTAGCTCCATCGGTATACCCAACAAATGGTTCCAAAAAGTTTGACATCTACAACAAATGTGAAGTGGATTACCTAACCAAATAAGAACTCTAAAAGAAAATTAACACACAAAAATGCAATCAAAGAATATGTACAGTGAGTTTTACTACACTTAACTAAGCATAGTAACGTTTAAGATACAACCCATTTTGAGGCTACAAAAATGGAATCCCATCATAATCCACTAACTCGTAGGCTCCTTTTGTCAACACATGTTTAACAATATAAGGGCCCATCCATAATGGTTCAAATTTTCCCGCTCCTAGTTTGTCAGAATGTTGATCATAAAGCAAGACCAGGTCACCTTTTGAGAAGACACGAGGCTTAACATTCTTGTCATATTGTGCCTTGATGTGTTTCTTATGCACCCCGTTAGCCAATGCAACATCACAACGGGTTTCATCCAGATGGATTAATTCCAAGAAATGTGCTTCTTCTTCAGAAGTTTCAGGTAGTAGGTCAATTGCGAGTTTGAGTGGTGAGATTTCACATTGTATTGGTAAGACTGCTTCCAAACCATACACCAAATGAAAAGGAGTAAATCTGGTCGCATTTCTTACTGAGGTTCGATATGCCCACAAAGCCGAGTACAGGATTAAATGTCAATTCCGTTTATGGACTCCAATCATTCTTTGCAACATGCACTTAAGGACTTTATTGATAGCCTCAACTTGTCCATTAGCTTGCAGGTAGTATGGAGTAGAACTATGATGTGACAGTCCTAATTTGGTAGTTAATTTAATCATCATGTGATTGTGAAAATGCGATCCATGATCTATAACTATAGCTTGTGGTACACCAAACCTCGAAACCACATGGTTAAAAAAAAAAGAGCAAGCATTTCGCCACTTTTGTTCAATGTAGGCATCGCCTTGGCCCATTTGGTGAAATAGTCAACGACGACTATAATATACCCATGCCCCATAGCGAAGGTGGGGTTACATTTCATAAAATCAATGCCCTATTTTGCAAATAGGCTAACAACAATGACTGGATGCAGCGGTGCAGGTGGTAGTCTGGTTTTATGATAAAAAATCTGGCAATCATGGCAACTTCTGATAGAAAGAATGCAATCTTTAAATATGGATGGCCAGAGGTAACTTGCTCGCATAGTTTTTTGTGTAGTTGCATAAGTAGATAAATGCTCCCAACAAGCCCCTGAGTGACATTCATTGAAAGCTTTTTCAGCCTCCTCATGAGTAAGAAGCTTACGTAAGATTGTATCGGCACCACGACGATAAAGTGTATCAGCAATGATCAGATAATCTTTGGCTTGGCATTGAGTTCGCCGTTGTTCAGAGTGAAAGTTATTAGGTCGAAAATCTTGGGTTTAGAGATAGACCAGTATATCGCCATACGATGGATCACTTGACAAAATCAGAAACAGAGACTTATCTAAGATTGATGCTTCTGATGTGAAATCATTGGAGGACGAGGGAAGGTCTCAAAGTAACATGGCAAAGATGAGAGATTTCTTTGATTTAGATTTGATGAACTCCAAATAAAACTCCTACAAGATAACTATCCATTTAGAATATTCCCCCCTAGAAATTGACATGAAAAAATGTATGTCATAGGGTTGCAATCTAATACAATGGTAGTTTTGCAAAGGAGGAAGTAATGACGAAATCTTTGTATGGCTTGAATGGATGTCAGGGCTAACTTTTCAACATATCAATATTTTCTTTCTATATCATTGAGATTACAACTCAAATAATAAATAGGATCTTCAGTTCCAATTTCTTCTTGAACTAAAACCATACAAATGGTTGTATCTGCAGTGGCGAGATACAGGTAAAAGTATTTTTTATAGTTTGGGGCATATATTAATGATGCTCTAATCAGGGAATTTTTGATAGCATCAAAAGAAGCTTGCGCAACTTGGTCCCAATGGAAGGGTACCCCTTTCTTCAATAGATGTGCATAACCTTTAGCTAATTCAACATAGTTTGGAATGAACCTCCTCAGAAAGTTTGCCTTCCCTTGAAGTCTTTGCATCTATAACAAATTTGAAGGTGGAGGCCTGTCAAGGATTACCTAAACCTTTATGGGATCGAGTCAAATTCCGTCTCTCAAAACTACGAATCCAAGCAATCGACCAGAGCCAATACTTGCACTCAATCCTAATCTCATACCACCAACATCTCAGGAGTGGAATTTTCCTGTTTCTTTTTGTTATTCTTCCCCTTTTTCTTACCTCCTGGTTGCTTTTGATTCTTGCCTTTGTCAGATGATATGGAATTAATATCAGAGGCATGAGTGTTTTCTGATGTATTTGCAGTTTGATTGGAAATAGCAAGAGTTTGACCAGATGGTCCTCTTGCCACCTGTGTGCTTGAAGAACCAATCACACCATCGTCGACATGAGAGTCCCTACTTGATTTTGGAGGTGGTGGAATAGTGAAGGCTGGTATAGGTGCATTGGGAATTTTATCATAGAGCATGTTGGATTGTGTGTAAATCAAATCCAAATATTGTGCACGAGCTATAACTTGCTCTTCTGTAACAACTCCTCCTTTTTCCACATCCTCGGTGATTGATGGAAACAAGTATTTTATGAAACACTAAGCTAAAAGATGATCGGGAACATACATCTTAACCATTCGACGATGACACCGCCACTTCTGAATATGATCTGATATATGGGTGGAGGTAGTCTATTTAAAGTTGGTCGAGAGTTTCATTCTAGTCTCGTATCTGATAGGTAACTAGAAGTGGGTCAAAATGGTAGTGGCTAAAATGGTGAAGTTATCGAAAGAATCTTTTGGTAATTCAATGTACCATTTAGCAATTGGAGCAGTAAGTGTTGTTTGCAAAAGATGAAGTCTGATCGAATCATCATTCAAAGTATTGGATGAGCACCATAGATGAAAGGTCATAACATGATTCGATTTGTTTTCTCCTGGATTTCCATTAAAATTTGGAATATCAGATGGTAACTTATGAGGAATCATCAACCACCAAGGTGCATATGCAATTGGATCATTAGTGAGCCGGTTTAAATCTAGTAATTATAAAGTTTCTATGAATGGCAACTGTTCATTCAAGTCAGGTTGAACATACCCAATATATGATGGAATTGCATGTGTAATAGGTCTTTGCATATCAGCATAGGGCATATACATTTGGTAACCGTGGTAATGTTGTTGGACAAAACCAGTATAAGGTGGTTGTTGATAACCAGATTGGAATTGTGGTTGTCCATAACCTACAAAGCTTTGTTGCCCAGGTCCTTGGTAAGCTTGATATTGACCAAAACCAGTTTGAGCTTGTGAATCAAGTCCAAACTGGGGTTGGGGCTGTTGGAATTGGGGTTGTTGGAATTTCGACAGACATGGTTATTGAACCAACTGTTGCTGCCCAATAATGAAAGATTGACCAAGTTGTGGATCAAATATACCAGTGTAAGCCTAGGTCATTCCAGATAAAGGTATACTAACCTGAGGTTGTTGTTGGGCTCCAGAAACAAGTGGTTGTTGTATAACAACTTGAGAAAATTGAACCTCTTGAATTGAAACTTGTGGTTGCAAGGAAAAAGGATCAGTTTGTACCAGTTGAGATACAACAGTTTGAGCTTGTGACTATGGCACAGTAGTAACAAAAGGTGTAGTAGGGATATTTGACATGGTTTGCATTGGTTGTGTTGGATACACAAGCCTTGGTTGGTCTGGCATTACTGGTTTCCATTAACAAACTCTAATTCTAGGTTGACTTGAATATTGTGGGAAATTACCATATGGTTGTCCTCCAGAATAGGGAGGATACGGTGAATAAGCATATTGCTCTCCATATGGTGGCAATCCAGTATTTAATGGATACACTGGTCTTTGATGACTAGATTGCCCAAATTGATACTGATGTGCATGATCTAATTGTTGAGTTCCCATTTGAGAAAAATCAGGTTGAGTTCCAAATGAGTACATGGGCATTGACCATGGTGCAGAAGCAACCCCTGAGTGGGTTCCAAAGAATGATTGGTAACCAACCGGGACAGAAGATTCACTGTATAGGTGCAACTCTGGTGTGGTAGAAAACATCGAAGGAGTTACAACAAAATATTCTACTGTAGTTGCATCAAATGATATAGTCTTGGATGGTGACAGTTGTTTAGCCATAGTTAACTGGCCCAAATGCTGTCCCAAAGATTCAATGAGAACTTGCAAGGAAGAAGGATCAAATGAAGCAAAGTAATTAGGAGCAGTAGGATAAATATTAATCCTAGTTCTAAAGTGAAACGAGGTTTCAAGTGTAGAATCCTCTACTATCTCTTCTATGGCAATCAAATATGGTGGAAGAGGTTGACCATTAGGTCCGTAAAAGATTTCTAGTGTTGATGAAAGTGTAGTTTCAATAGTGACTAATGTCAGAGGGGTAACAACTTATAAATCTTGAAATTCCAAGTCCAGATGTTCAGGTAAATGAACAACAATTTTAAAGGGAGGTTCCTGAAAAACTTCTGGTTTAGACGTAACTTCTATTGGAACTGGGATAGTTTCTAGACGAACCTCTGATGGAGTTGTTTCAAGTTTAGAAGTACTTTCTGGTTGAACAATTTCAAATTGAGTATCAACTTATTGTTGGACAACCTCAGTTGTTGTTACACTAGGATCAGTGCTAATGTCCTTAGGTAACTGTGAAACTTCCTCTTTAGGAACGGATGTACCAAAAATTATTGGAGTAACTAGAGTCTCTGTAGCTGTTGAAACAAATGTTTCAAATAACCCAGATGAATAACTAGGAGTTCTTGTTGTACTAGACTCAATTAAACGAGACTGCTTTTTTCGAATTGGTGTTGCTTTGGGAGGCAAAGGCAGTTGACTCGCTATTCTCCATGAAAGATGGGGTTTGGGTTGACTCTCCCCCATGATTGCGGATTACTTTATCAACTTAAACTCAACTAAGGAATAAATATGTTATTTGTGGTTAATTAATTTTAATGACACTGGAACACAGCTTCGCTTTTCAATTTTAAATAGTCGAGCAAAAGAAAAAGATGACTCTAGTCGCCTTCGAAAGGACAAGTGCTCAGATGATCCTTTTACTTTAAAGTGTCGAAAAGGAATGAAGGTTACTACTATGGAGACTCTAGACAAGAGGGTTTACCAGACAAATCACAAAACTGCAATATACACCTTGGTGATAAATGAAAGAGAAATTACCAAGGACTTTACGTACGACAATCAATATTCCCGATGTTGTGTTCAGTGCGTTGCGAGCGGTAAGATGGCAGACTCACTTCCTAGGGATAAAATATTTCAACCTATTGGGGTCTCCCACTATATATGCGACGGTATAGGGAGCACAAGTATGTACTAGCACTTATCAGATCAAAGAGGAGGAATCACCCAACCTTTAGTGAAAACAATAGCCACTAGGTTTAAAGATGCCAGACCACGTCTTTAGCCTAGACCTCTAGATGTTTTTCCTTAAGTTCCAATGGGATTTTAGATTAATTGATGTTTATTTTAAGTTGTTCTTGCTTAGAAATTTGCCTTTGAAGGTTCACCGCGAAATCTGTTCTGAAATTCCTATGAATGCAACTAGAATGATAAGCACTCTTTTCGTTTAATTTCAACAATGAAAATCCAGACTATGAGGGATAGAGCATAGAAGTACCTTTAGACAAACAACAAAGAGCACAAACTAATGCAATTCCCTAAAAATTCCTTTTAGCACACAAATTGAAACTCTAAAATGCAAATTGCATGTATTTCTTTTCATTTTCTCTTTAAGTGAATGATGCAATAATAAAAACTAATGCACAAACGATTCAGAACTTTTTCATAAAAAATGGTGATTTATGACAATTTCTTGTAAGAGAGAAAGGCATATTGAATGACACTTTCAAATTTAAAGAAATGAAGTTTTTCGACACTTTAAACAAAAATACAAATGAAATGCACAAATAGATCAATCGACTATCTATGAAGGAGGATTTTACGACTCTTCTCTTTCTAAAGAAAATGATGATTTTACAACACTTTTCCACCAAAAGAACATTCGATCAAACTAATTTTCAATAATGGATTGCAAATGCCAAAATAAATACATAAAAAACATGCACCAATCCTCGTCTAAACAGGGCCAAATTAAGGAGATGAAAGGCTGGTTTTCAGAGGTGAGACATCATTTACTTTCAAAAAGCAATTCAAAATGATGAAAATTGACAAAAACTTCAGCTCCTAGATGGGAAACTAATCCTCAAGAGATCAATGTAGGCTATATTGATAGATAGTGTGCCGAATAACTCTGTACTCATGCGGGAAGTGCACTGCAACATAGGTCTCAGTTAGAGATAGTGCAGTGATGACAGTGAGCAATTCTAAAGGTGTTTTTGGCTTAAATTTGATTCAATTTTCAGTGAATTTAGACTTGAATTCAATAAACAATAGAAATTATAGTATATTGGAATGTTCTAAGAGGCTACTTAGCTACTAAAAAGGGAAAATGTGTTCCCCAGGGGAGTCACCAGTTTGTTTCGGGAATATTTAGTCTTCTTGGAAAAACGGCTAACCCTCTAGATCTAGTAGCTAATCTAGAAACAAAAGTCAAAGAAATCTTAATTTTTCCTATAAACAATAGATAAAATAAGGGATAGAGAAACTACTTGTAACTTCTACTTGTTCCTTATCTCCCATGACCGGTTTCACTGCTCCTTCCCATACTTGAATCACTTGAGAAGTACCTGCACAACTTATAGAAGCAAAAAAAAAGTCAAATCATAATGATCTATGGTTCATAAATAACATGGAATCGAAAACATGATATACACATGAATGCATTAACATAAACACAAGCATAAGGGAAAAATCTCGAAAACTTTATTGATAAGAGGAAATATTACAACCAATGCGAGTTCGATCTAGTGTCATCCTTCCAATTCAATCCTTCTTCACCTCATGAAAAGCAAGACATTCTAACAATATCACAATACTTGCACTCAACCATAATCTCATACCACCAGCATCTCTTTACAAATCCAATATTTTCCAGCCCAGATCTCTTAGATGAGTGATCTATTTATAGGTGAGTGAAGGAGGTTATGCTATGAATGGAGGTAATGAATGCCTTTCTAAATTTAGAAATTAGTTCCATGGAAGGAGGGATAGGGAATTGATGTTTCCTAATTCCCTTTCTCATCCAAAGGCAAACTCAAAGGAGCATGCGGCATTTGAGAAACTTCTAGAGGCTTCCAATGGATAAGGAATCTTTAAACCCTCACAGAACATTTCTCAACTTTTCCTAGCGCAGGTCAAAGAGGGGCTAAGTGTGTTGCATAGCACCCTGTTAATGCATGGTTTGCATTCCAGTGCACCCTAAGGAAGGCCTACCTACACTGATCTTCTTAGAGGTGGTTTCTTAGAGGCGGTTTTTGGATGTCTTCAGTGATAGGACTTCTTTGGGAGTAAGGCATTCTAATGACTAACTTCTTTAGGGCATGTAACAACTATACTAGGGGTTGATGGGCCCTAATAGCATCGATCCATAAGTTAGGGTTGATGTGCCCAAATGGATCTGTAACACATAAGAAAGGGCATCTTTCTAAAAGGTGTTGGACTCTAAATCCATGAATGCTTCCACTAAAGCTGAGGGAGAAGGTGGAAAGAGAAGATGGCAAAAATGGAAAGGAAGATTCCATGACTGATGTGTCTCAGAATGATTCACATATTGATGTTAATTTGCAGACAAAGGAAGGACCTTTGAAATGGATTGGTAATAAATGGTTAGTGTTCTTAGCCAATTAAAGATTGCATGTCTATTGATGCATCTGTTTGCATTTCTTTGTTAATGGAATGCAAGTTGGAGGATTTTAGCAAGAAGGTGAATGGAAAAAGTTGAGTAGCAGGCTCACTTTGTTGTTGCAACATTATGTTCATTTCAGCTTCGAAAGCACAATGTACTTAAGCGAAAGTTGAAGGATGAAATGTATGCATGAGCATGAGATGCATGAACACAGAGATGTTGAGGCTTTCCTTGTATTTGGACATGTAGGTGTGATTAACTTGCAGGGTTGATTGCTTTGACATGCATATGATGTTGACTTGAGAGAAGTTAACTTGGTCTCCAAATGGAGATAGTGATGAAGTATTTCATCTTTTCGAAAAGAATCCAAATGGTCTTTTTCTACATGCTTGACTTGAAGGGTCATTTTCTTTAAAAGCATGTTTTGTGGGCTTGTTATCTAGTCCATCGTTTGTATACAGATGTAAGACATGGAGGTGTTCGCAAGATGTGAAATCTGTTTCTTTTGTTGAAGCAGGAGTTTAGTTCATCCAATTGTTTTCTGTATGCCTATTGTTGTTAACAGTTGTCATTGGCAGCTTGTCAAACAGGGACAAATGAAATTTTTGTGGAGCAGATGTACTTCACATTCGTAGCCACTTTGGATCAATGATCAAGGCAAAGAAGCTCAAGCTACCTTCTATGACCATTTCATTATGAGTTCTGCAGGAAGGCAAGGAGGAATATAGTTCTTCTAAGGAAGACTGGACCATCCAGAGAAGGGAGGTGGTCAGAAACTTTGGTTCAGAGGCAGTATGCAAAGGCAAGTGTAGGGAGGCTAAAAGAAGAGGGTGAGTCACTCTCATTTACTGTTTAGATTAGTATATCAGTCTTTTGGAAACCAAAATTTCTTTTAGTGGGAAGGCCTGATCAAAATATGGATCCTAGATAAACCTCTAAGTCTAAAAGACTTCATGCGAGAGGTAAAAGGTGCCAAATAGCACAAATCCTTTGTAAACCAGAGGAAAATGAAAATCATAGGCTGCTGCTGGAAATAGTCTCATTGCAGAGATCTCCTCATTCTAAAACCAACATAGCTTGAATGGGAAAAAATGGACCCCAGATGAAGGAGTTATTTTAAAATGAAAATTTCCCAATGTCCTTAGAAAAGGAGGAAATTTCATTAAATTTTGAACTATATTGAAAATTTTAATTTTAGCATAGGCTCATGGACCAATCCATAGCTAACATGTGGCAGGTCGGGATTGGACCACATGGCCTTGTTTGATTGCTCTAATAGGAAATATCACATCACAATTATTTATAAGGAAAGGACCTTGGGCCATTGGGGATTGCGATAAGCGATTGCCACTTTATCACATCGCACAGATTCATGGGAGAACTTAACACAAAGCCAAACGACGCAGCGATTTGTGATTGTGATTATCACATCACACATAACCCAAGGGGAAAGACCCATATCATTGAGAAGGGTTGATGCGACTTGCGACTGCTATCGCTGATATCAGCGGATCACTGTCGGCAATCCAAAAAGGGAAGGCCCCAGGACAATGTGACTTGTGATTTTGATCACCAATATCGGCGGATCACTATCAGTGATCCCAAAAGGGAAGAACCCCAAGCCTAGAGACATGCAATATGTGATGTAAACCAGACCCGAAAGGGTTCTAGAATGGAAATGTATATAATTACAAATCCGCCCAAAGCCATTTCTTACGTTAATTTCACCATTTTTAATGTATTTCCAAAATACAAATGGACGGGCCATTTCGACATGCGATGGTGACTTGCAAGCAGACCCGATAGGATAATAAGGTGGGTTTAAGGACTTTTTGAAGTCTGATACATTGAGTTTTGGTGGATTTTCTCCGTTTTGAAATACATTTTCCTGTGTAAAACAGAAGGCGACTGCGTTTCGGATTTTGAAGGATTCCAAGAGGCCTGAGGTACTCTTACATTACAGAAATGGTGACCACCTACCCTTGGCCTTAAGCAATGATTGTATAATTCCTAGAAGAGGAATCTAAAATGAATAGGCAACATAGATTTGGCTTTGAAGCCACAGACAGAGAGCCAAGAAAAAGGGGGCAACGCTGAGACAGAAAAGGGAAACAAGCAGCAAAAAGGAGGCGTGGAAATTCGCAGAGCCAAAGAGGAAACACCGAGAGCACAATTGATTCATTCACTTGGAAGTCAAGCGAGGCACTGATAACACAGAGAGTGGTGAATTCTCATTCATGGAGGCAACATGATGCTCAGGAGAAGTTCCTAGAAGCTCATGGAGGCCCGTAATGCTCAGTGAATGTGTGGGCAAAGTTGGAGCGCTGAGGAACCCATTGGGAGGCTCGTTGTGCCATAGCGCTTAATAGAGTGAAGCCACCAGAGGTTGGAGGTAGCAAATAAATACTTCAGTGAAGTATCAGACAACAAAGAGACCTAATGCTTGAGCTGTTGCTGCTGTTGTCTGAGTTGAAGACACAAGAAGGATTCCAGAGGCAATAAAAAATTCTAAGGGAGTCAGAGAAGCCCGAAGCTCAAAGAAGCTCAGAGTATTGATTGAAAGAATTAGTCCGGAGAAGCCTAGAACTATTTGCAGCTAAAGGACAGCCAGGGGTAAGATGGTATTCTGAGCCCATTGGTTTATTTGTAAACCATATGCAGTTGAGTCAAGGACTTGTAAAAAGAATTTAGCCATAATCCCAAAGAGCCTAATCAAGTTGATTAGAGCTCAAGGAGACATAGCCCAAGATATCAGGGTGAGCTCCATACTACATTGTTGTCTTATGTGTATTGTTTATTGCTGTCTTATTCACTGTTATATGCATTTATATATATTTTCAAGCACATTTAAATGCCAACATACATAACAAATTTTAAAGCACAGAACAACCAACAATAAAAACAAGCATCTTGTTACACAAAAAATTGTCACCATGACTTTCTACAGTTTGTGTGAGTCCATCACCACTCATACATACCTCCTTTGCAAATCTTAAGCCTCAGCTCTTCATGTCAAGCCTTGAAAATGGGAGAAAGACCTTAAAAATATCTGAAATCATGGTTTCGCACTTTCTCCTAGCATTGCCTGCGGTGCCGCACACAATGGTCTTGTCCCCTATGAACATGACTGCTCTGTCTATTAAGTGATGGGTGCGAACCCTTGTAAAAGTTAAAAAGCCGTGAGTTCGCTCTTAAAAACTCACATTGGGTCACTTTTGGATGCTTCTAGAAAGAATATTACGCTGGCAAGTCTACTCCACCTTGGTTCATCCATTCAATAACTAAGGGAGCTAACTCCATGATATGAGGTGCTTATCCCATTGAGGGAGGAACTTATCCCTTCAATGGTGGACCTGCAACTTCCTCCATTTTCTCTATAAATTCAGGCATTGGGCTGGTTGTAGGGGAGGTTGAAAGTTGAAGATTCTTGAGGGTAAATGCTGCTAGAAATTAGACTTCCTTTTTGAGCTTGTGAGAGGAGAGATCACATACCTTTCATGTAATTTGGGAAGTGAGTGAGGCTTGTCAAAGTAGAGGAGATTCCTGCTGGACCCTGGAAAGAGCTTGTGCAGAAACAAGGCAAAGGTTGTGAGGTTCTTTTATTCATAAAGTTAATACAATCAATTTTATTTTTCTCAATGAACTGTCTCTAATGGTTTATTTTATGAGCTCCTTGATTTTCATAATGAACATGTTTTATTATAGTATCTATGAAGGTGTTCTTTTATGTGTGTTTGTTAATGTATGCAGGTTATTAAAAGGGAACTTCTTGAAGCTGTTGGAACAAAGCTGCCACAAACAAGCATTGGACCGAGGTAGGGTCTATTACACCTCTTACTTTTCATTTATGAATTGAAACATGTTTAGAGAAAAGTATATTTTCTTGTGCTGCTTGTTGCTAGATATCATTCGATACTAGGGAGATCGGTCTTGTCCGCAAGAACGATCTATCCGGGCAACAAATAGGTGACTCCACTAGGGACTGGTTTTGGTTTTTTTATTTGTCTTTGCTTTGACTTGAGAAACTTGAGTTTTGGTTTCTGATTTTGCCTTGATGTGTGTGGGATTGGGTACTTGTTAGATCTTGGTCTGACTTTTATTTTTCGGATTTTTGGAAGAGGACCGCACCTTCTACGTGAGGTACAATACGGACCTGTTCGCACTGTTACAGTATAACATAGAGCAGTACCGCACCTAGTTCTCCTGGGAGCCTGCGGACCTTGTCAAAAGTTTGAAAAACCTAAGATCCTTCCACCGAGTTAGTTTTAGTTTTTCTCTATAGCTATTAGTTTATGCCCAGATCTACACTTGTCTTGACAAAAGTTCCTTGTGAGTTAGTTTTCATTGGCATTCTCGTTTGAAGTGATTTTCTAGAAGTTTTGCCAGTTTGATTGATTTTTGCATGGTATTCGTAATAACTTAGAGATTCGAAGCCTTAGAGCCTTAGATCACCCTGGTATCTCTGGTCTTCTTACTGAGTTTGACTAGTTTATGAAATCTATCCTTGAAGAGAGCTAGATCCCATTTTTCTCTTTTGCAAAACTTTGATTAAACTTGATTGAAAGTTTTGAATTTCATTTTTTATTAAATCATAATTGGGTGTTTTTTATTAGTTTGTTGATCTAAACAAATTGATCCTTAGTTAGCTAAAAAACTAAGTTAAGCATCCTCAAAAACATTTCAAGTTTCTTTTCAATCCATTTTTGTTTAGATCTCAAGATTAGATTATAGTTGTGAGTTTTTCATAGAAATTATAGAAGCTTGTTGAAAATTTTGTTTTCAATAGTATTTAGAGCTTTTTAGAAATATTAAAACCTCTCTTGAAAGAATTGTTTGTTCTTGTAGTTTTTGATTGTTGAAAAGCGAAGGGATTTTCCGTGAGCGTGATTAGTAGTCTCGTTTTTGAAGTTCTTTGAAAAAGACAAAAAAATTTCCTTTCAGTTGTATGTTAAGTGAAAGATTTGAATTTCAAAGCATTGCATTTTCAACTCTTCCTTAGCTAGAAATTCATTGAAAAGAAAAGGAATTTTTTATCATCTTAGGTGCATTTTTTAGTGTTTTGGAGTAGAGTATTCACACCATAAAGTTTCACCTCCGCATCCATTGACTTAAGAAACAACCAATAAAATTAATGCTTAATTAAAATCCATCTAGCAATATTTTTATTTTCTAGGGATCTTTTCACCAACATAGCTTAGGCTAGTATCTCAGAGTAGGGAGTACTTAACTCTCCAAGATAGTTTAAACAAACAAGTAGTCGATCTTGCGGTAGGGAGAAATTACAATTGTTACATTTATGCTCTCGGAAAGCTCCTCTTAAAGGATAAGCATGAGATCATATCTGAACCAGTGTGGGAATCAATCCTTCCTCATTGGGAATGATAGAAGATATTCACGTATTAAAAACGGTAAACCTTGGATTGACCATTGTCGAGGAGCCTGGGGTCACTTGTTGGTAAACCTTGGATTATGTCAAGGAGCCTTTAAGGGGACTGAGCTTGTTACTCTGCCCTTGCATGCGTATTGGATTGTAGACTATTCCCCTAGGTATATTTGTTTTTGTTGGTAACCTTAGTGGCCATTATCTATAGGATTCTTTCCTAGGTGACGGTGGAGGGAAGATCCCATTGCACCTGGAATAGACATCGACTAGACTCACTTGGACTCTCTTGGGGGTTATCTTCACTTGAGATGGTTATAGTGGAGAAACTTGTGCCAGTCTATTTCATTAAGCAGGTTGTCGGGGTAACTGTCCCAACGGCCATTTCTGTATTGAATTCTGCGACGTTGGATTTCATCACCAACTAGTGTTTTCGATCCGGAAAGATACTGTTTGTGTGTGGTTTGATATCCTAGATTTTTTACGTGTGTGGTTCCAATTGTTTGGTTCTTTAGAGACTTTAGTTGGTTTTCTTGAGATTTTCTTTGTTTTCGTGTGAAGTAATTAAATAATTAAACGTGCCTGAATTACCAAGACAATCCCGTCGACTTCGGGGGCAGCCTCCCGAATTTACACCAAGTCAACTTGAAGGGCTGCAAGATTTTGTCACACCTAGTGAAAGTAGAGTTGGGTCACCGGAGGTCGGAGAGTCTTCGTTAATCATACATCCTGATTATCTAGTTCAAGCAATAGAACATATTTTTGAACCGATTTCATTTTCTGAAGTTACTGGTTGTATTACTCCTACTAGTTCATTAGCCAAAGAACCAGAAATATATGAACCAGAAAGTGAACCTGCTGCTACTCCATCTTCGGGATTTGCTTCTCCTGTTTCTAGTGGTCCTAATTCACCCAGGGTAGAAAGTATCATTACCCAAAATCTTCCTTCTGGACTCATTTCCATAGAAGAACTTGTAAGTCTGGACGAAGGTATAAACATCCCCAAAAGTCAACCAACTATCGAACTTAGGGAGCATGAATCCATTTTCTATAGTCCCATTAGGGGTGACGCTTGGTATATTTCGTTGACCAACTTTTTAGAAAATCTAGTCTCACGTATTCACCACCTCGATTTCCTTTCCATCCAACACCCAGAGGTTATTATCCTCCTTTGAATATGTCAAGACAGTCATCCTTGTTTTCTCAGATGCCAGAAACATTTTTACATGGTGGTCTTTCTATTCCTCCTGGGTATCAGTCTTTATCTAGTACGTTTTCAGGAGCATCTCCTCAACCCATAGAATATGTAGTATCTTCTGGTAATAGCGGAACTAAACCGTTAAGTGTCGAGGATATTCTTATGATGTCTAGTACTACTCCTAACCTGCAACTTCAAGGTAGTTCAATACCGCCTGGGGGGCAGCCGCAAGGTACTTAAATACCGCCTAGGGGGAAACCTCAAGGTAGTCCATTACCGCCTGGGGGGAAACCTCAAGGACAGTACATCCCTACGGGACAACATTTTCCTCAAGGTCAACCCCAGTACCAATAGGTACCTCAAGGTCAACCTCAGTTTCAATATGTGCCTCAAGGTCAGTACCAGCCTCAAGGTCAGTACCAACCACAATGTTAGTACCAACCTCAAGGTCAATAACAACCTCAAGGATTCCAACCACCTTCAGGTCAATCATTTGTTCAAGGAACGGGAAATGTACCGTATAATTATCAACCTTACACTCAACCTGGTTTTGGTCCTCAATATGCTCAACCTGTTATGGGTCCATACCCCGAAATGAACGTGGTGTGGGATCAATAGACTTTGCAACCCAGTGTGAAGTTGTGATATCAATCTGGACAGCTTTTGGATCCTGGTTCACCCCAGCAACCTGTCCAGCCTACTACTCAAACTTCTACACCTGGGGTAGTTCATTAGCCTGGGCCTAGTTCACCTCGAACTTCGCCCCAAACGTCTGTTGCAACTACTGCAGCCTATGTTCAATCCACCCCACCTATTTCTGGAGTATCAGTAGCTGTAGTTTCTACTATTCCTGTATCAACTCCTCAGGCCTCTTTACCTCAGTCTGGACCTACAATCTAGACTCCGGTTTCAATGCATGTAGGACAACCTGGGCCTAGTATGGTTATCACAAGTCAACCTCAATTTACTTATCAACCGTACCAGGGACAATACCAATTCGGTCCTGGTGTGCAGAGCCCGGCTTATCAGTATCAACCATACCCTGGGTATACTTATCAGCAACCTCAACAACCCCAATATGGTCTGGTTAATCCTGGTTTTCCAGGAGGATATAATATCCCAAATGCCAATCCGATTCCAAGTTATCCTGGATATCCACCTCCTGTGGCTAGTATTATGACACCAAGTTTTCAGGATCCGAACCGTCAGTTACCATTTATAGCAACTTTGGATTTACCTGACTTGTTGCACCTTACAAATGATCCCATTAATTATCTTCCATTTTGGCCTCCAATCCCGAATAAGTTGCCCAATGATATACCAAAGTTTGAGGGGAAGTCAAGAAAAGATCCGTCAAATCATGTGATGAATTACCATCTCTGGTGTGCATCGAATTCCATTATAGATGATTCAATTCATCTTCGTCTTTTTCAATGCACTTTGATTGGCCTTGTAGCCAAGTGGTACATTGAGTAGCCACGAGGCTCCTTTTACAATTTTAGTCAGTTAGCCACTTCCTTCCTTACTCATTTTCAGCTGCTAGTCCGATATGACAATGGAACGGAATTATTAACTTCATTAAAATAGTCGACGTCCACATATATTTCAGACCATATTCATGAATGGCAACGTCGATGTCGTTTAGTGAAAGGTTTTATCCCGGACCAAATTTTGGCAGAATGGTTTGTAAAATCGTTATTACCTAAAATAACTGAAGATGTAGCCAAGGCTGGAGTAGTTACCGAAGAGCAAGTAATTTCTCAAGCTCAGTACCTTGACTTAGTTTATATGCAGTCGGGTACTTTACACGAGAAAATCCCCGACCTTCCAAAACAAAATCAAATAACTGCACCTCCCTCAGGGTCTCATGCCGCTGACAGTATGATTGGTATTGTTAATACCAAAAGTAAGAAGAAATCCTCCAAGAATTCTTCTCCTATTATAACTTTACCAGATCCCCCGAAGGGAGAGTCTTCAACTGAAATTTATGCCGATGTCCATGTCGTAGAATCATCTACGGCCAAATCAAAATCTGGTGGTAAGAAGAAAGGCAAGAAGAAGAATAAGAAAAACTCGAAGGAGAAATCAAATAAACCTGAATCTACTGATGAGAAACATGACCTCGCTATCCTTGTCTCATCTGCGATGAGGAGAATTTTATAAGATATTGTCCACATCATGCTTAGGTTGTGAAAATCGTCAAAGGTTCTCAAATACCTGTTGTTTTGAAGGATCCTTTTCTGAGTCAAGACAGTATGATGATAGGTTCTTCCTCTAGTGCCACGGAAGAGCCCATAATGATGATGTCCCATGTAAGGATTGCGACATGATCGCAAGATTATGGAAGTAAGAGTCCTATTGGTGGTAAGGAAGTGGAATCTTCTAATTCCAATCCATCAACCTCAGCTCCGTCTGGTTCCGATCCGCTACAGATCAAGAAACCTAATCCAGACTTAGTAATCAAACCACCTACTAAAGGTATACTTCGAAAGTCAGCTTTCAATCCACATGCGAGAGTTGCTCAGAAATATAGCATTGTTGAAGATTTAGCTATTTCCCCTTCAGCAATGTCAGCTTTGGAGGTGCTACAATCTTGTCTAGCACGACGTAAATTGCTATTGTCGGCTATAGGAGCTATTGATCTTCAGGACTCAAACCTCATAGTCTTCGATTTAGAAAATAGTACACCTCATCAAATGGCTTTCCAGATTCTAGTGTTAGTCAAAAATAGACCTTGCTTTAGGACTGTGATTGATGAGGGAGCTTCAACATGTATTATGTCGATACAGTGTTGGAAAGCCCTTAGTTCTCCTACCCTTAATCAATCCCCGACGATTCTGAAAGCCTTTGATGGCCGAGGGTTTCATCCCTATGGAATTCTGCAGGACTTACATATAGGGGTTGAAGGAAAAACTGTTAATCTAGATGTGGAGGTGGTTGATGCCCCTCTGGATTACAACCTTCTTTTGGGTCGTAGCTGGTCTTATGCCATGACTGCTGTTGTTTCATTGGTATTTCCGCTTATTAAGTTTCCACATAATGGAAAGATCGTTACAATAGATCAGTTAACTTACTTTTCATCTGACCCATCCTCTGCTGAGAGTATTCAACATGTTGGTAAAACTGCTATCCCTTATAAGGATGTTGGGGTAGGATTATTTAAATATTCTGGTTTACTTGGAACTTTTTCATTTCCTCCTCCCAACGTACCATCTATTTTGATGACTGTTCATATGATTTCGTTAGAATCCATTGTTCTTGACAATCCTTGGATTGTTCCATTCGATTCCGAGGTGGACTCTTTTGGTGATGCCATGCCTTTGAGTCCCTTTGAAGTTGCTTATCAGGCTATACAGTCGTTTTCTGACTTAAGTTCAAACAATCTTGATCTAGTGAATGGGATCCATGGAGAATCACTTTCAATCTCAACCTCAGATTCGACAACCTTTTCTGAAACTATTCACACCAATGAGCATATTCAGGAACTTTTGTCTATTGATCAGTTACCATGGGAAGATCTTCATCATCGATCTTCATTTTTACCTGAGATTGATCATTTTGAGAATGATTTTTCATCTATTTTTACTGTTGAATATGTCAAAGAACCGCAGAATCCGTTGAAACATCTTGATTCTGAACAAAATTTAGCAAATATTTCTCGAACGGTTCCTATCGACATTTCAGTCAAACCTGGGATTGTTGAAAAAATTCACATAGGTGCTTCTTGTATGGACACTGAAGTCAAAACATATAAAGCCCTATTTCAAGAATTCTGTGACGTGTTTGCCTGGTCCTATGAGGAAATGCGAAGAATTGATCCTTCAATTGTTGCGCATGAGATCAAAACTTACTCGGATGCTAAACCCATCCGGCGACATTTGCATCAGATACACCCATGAAAAGCTGCTCCCATCAAAACAGAAGTTGAGAAATTACTTAAAGCAGGTTTCATTTATCCAATTCCTTTAACGAATTGGGTATCGAATATTGTTCCGGTTACTAAAAAACAAGGGACAATAAGAATATGTATTGACTATAAGGATATTAATCGTGCTTGTCCCAAGGACAATTATCGAACACCCTATATCAATCAAATTATCGATGATTGTGCCAGCAGTGAAATTTTCTCCTTTATGGATGGCTTTTTTGGTTACAATCAAACTAACATTCTACCTGCCGATCAACCAAAAATGGCATTCATTTGTCCATGGGGGACTTTTGCTTATTGTAATTTACCTTTTGGATTGAAGAATGCTGGTGCAAATTTTCAAAGGGCTATGTCTTATGCGTTTCATGACATCAAGCACATTGTGTAGCCTTATCTCGATGATTTACTTGCTCATTCTTTACATTGAGCTGACCATCTCACTCATTACGAGCAATTTTTATGAGATGTAGGCATTATTGGATTAGGCTGAATCCCCACAAATGTGTCTTCTGTATAGAAATGGGTCGTTTACTGGGATTTGTTGTTTCGAAAGCTGGCATTCGCATCGATCCTTCGAAGGTCGAAGCCATCGTTAAATTACCACCTCCTTCGACTCTTCGCCTACTCCAAAGTTTGCAAGGGAAAGCAAACTTTTTATGTCGTTTCATTCCTAACTACGTCGAGATTACAAAAGGTTTCACCAGGTTGTTGAAACAAAACACTCCATTCTTTTGGGATGAGATAGCTAACAAATCTTTTGATGCACTTAAATACGCGTTGACCCATGCGCCGTTATTGCATCCTCCTAACTACAACCAAGATTACTTCTTGTACCTCGCCGCCTCCCATTCCACCATTGGGATGGTTTTAATTCAACAGGATGAATTCGAGAGTGAACATGTGATATATTATCTTAGTTGGACTCTAACTCCGACTGAGTTAAAATATTCACATGTGGAGAAACTGGCCTTGGCAGCGGTACAAGCTGTTCAAATATTTCGTCATTACATTTTACTTCGTAAAACCATCGTCATTTCTGACTGTAACCCTATGCAATACATTTTAACTAAACAATTTCTAGGGGGAAAGTATTCCAAATGGATTGTCATCCTGCAGGAATTTGACTTGGAATTTGAAAAGGCCAAGTCAAAGGTTTTTGCGGAATTGATGTGTGACTTCCCTTATGTTGATACCGAACATGTGGCGAAAGAACCCATTGTGGATGAATCCTTTTTCCTTATCAACACTGTTGATCCATGGTATGGAGATATCATTGTATATCTCCAAACCCAATCATTTTGGCCTGACATCTCACAATCTCAGCACCGAAAAATACGCTTCCAATCCCAACCTTACGCCATTATTGGAGATACTCTTTATTGTCGTGGGGTGGATTTTGTTTTCCGACGTTGTCTAACTCATGACGAGGCTGAAAAGGTTCTTAATGACTGTCACTCTGGAGCATGTGGTGGTCATATGTCTGGGTATGCCACAGCCCAAAAGATCTTGCGCGCTGGCTATTTCTGGCTGTCCTTATTCAAAGATTGTATCACTGCCATCCAGAAATGCCACAATTGCCAAATTTATTTTCATCATAAGATGCGCGCTCCACCTGCTCCTCTCCACCCTATAATTGCCATCGGCCCATTCGCAAAATGGGTTATCGATTTTATTACGTGTAACCATCACTCGACCGGGGGGCATGCGTATATCATCCTTGCGGTAGATTATTTTACCAAGTGGGCTAAGGCGATGCCTACATTTTCGGCAGATGGTAAAACTGCTGTGATTTTTGTTTTCAATCATATAATTGCTAGGTTTGGTGTTCCTCAAGCAATTATCACTGACCATGGGAGTCATTTTCGAAACATCATGATGACTGAACTAACAGATCAGCTTGGCCTGCATCACGATAGTTCCACACCATATTACCCACTGGAAAATGGTCTGGTTGATGCAGTCAACAAAGTTCTAGTCACCATGATCCTACAAATCATTGGGATTCATAGGTCGAATTGGCGTAACATGTTATTTTCAGCGCTTTGGGCATACCGAACCTCAATCAAAACATCAACAGGTTTTACTCCCTTTCAACTGGTTTATGGTTTAGAGGCAGTACTACCGATTGAATGCGAAATCCCGTCATTACAAATTGCTGTACAATTGTTACCAACCACTTCTGAAGAGGAAAAACTTTTATTATACTTAGTTCAATTAGATGAGAATCGACGTGATGCTGCATTAGCTATCGAAACTCATGCCAAAAGAATTAAAGCTCAAGAAAACGGAATGTTACACCCCGCAATTTTTCGGAAGGAGACCTTGTCTTACTTTACGATCAAGAAAACGATAAGCTAGGGGTTGGAAAATTTGTACCCATGTGGCATGGTCCATATATTGTTAAGCGAAAGCTGGCAAAAGGGGCCTATGAATTAGAAGATTTTGACGGTGTCTCTTTAGGTAAACCTAGGAATGGGATTTATCTAAAGCGATATTATGCTTAAAAGATTAGTGTGGAGATTTTTAGACTAGTTTCTTTCTAAGTTTGGTGTGTTTTTAGATTAGGAATGCATGCTTTACTTTATAGAGTGTTTTTCATCATTATTCCTGCATATCTTGATTTTATTCTTGATATTGCAGATGTCAACGCCTCTCCAAACATACATCAATTTTGCTGATGACGCTTGTTGTAGTACACGGAACATCTCTTCCACAACTTGGGTTATCTATTCACCCTCTAACAAGTTAGTATTTATGCATGGGGTAAGCCTCGGTCAAACAACAAACAACATTGCAAAATACAGTGCAGTGGTTGAGTTATTATCTGAATCCATTTCATTTGGAATTCGAAGTTTGATTGTTAGGTTAGATTCAGAACTCATTGTATTAAAGCTTAATAGAGTTTATGCCATTAGAAATCCAGTGTTATTGCGATTATTTTTTAGAGTCCGTCTCTTGGAATGAGAATTTGATTACATTGAATATCAACACATTCCAAGATATTTAAATACATTAGCAGATGCAGTTGCTTCTCAAATGTTAAATAGACATTTGCATTAAATCAAACAGTAAATTTAAAAACATCGCATGACATGTTTTCCAAGATAATCAATAATAGTAATATAGCATAGCATAGAAGTGTGTCAAAATATACATCGTCTTCGATCATAAGTTGAAAAACACCTTATGATCGGAAAAAATGATAGCACAAAAAAGTCCAAAAATGAGTCTACAAGGCAATCATCCTATCACTGGTGATGATCACGATAAGACACCACTGCTTAAACCACCCTACAAAGGAACCTCCTAAAAGGGCCTGGGACCCCAATCACATAGTGTTGTAGCCTAAGAGGAATGTCATCTATGCTGGTCTCTAGAATATCTGTTGTCAAGCACTCTAGATGACCCTCTAATTCCGCTAAGGTCTCTGCTGATTGGTCCTGTGGGGTCGGTGCTGCAGCAGCTGGCTATCTTTGATCATAAGGCTAGAGAGTGGCTGGTCGCCATGGGCCCACATCTGCATTTAAAAACTTTTTACTATTATTTTTGAGATGATTTAAAACAAAAAATATATAATTTAAAAAATGTTGAAAACAATTTTACCTCTATCATCCCATTGCTCTCCTGGTGGAAGAGCCATGTCGGGATCACCACGATAATCCATCCCAGCGTATGGAAAATCTTGAATCACAAAGAGTTGGTTCTTTAACCAATAAAAATACTCGGGTGAGAATCGAACAACCTCGGTGCCCTCCTCAGGATGGCGGGCCATGACTGGAACCCAACGCATAACCCTAGGATCTTGGGGAAGTCCAACCTCAATGGTAAGTTATTGTGGAACCAGCATAGGTACCCTCTCTAGGGCAAAGCTCACAACTAAATAACCATATCTAAAGTTCTTTAGTTTTCCATTCTTTGCCCTAGTCAATTGGCCCTTCACATTGGCCCTTCACATTGGCCAATACAGCATCACACCAGTTGAATATGGTGCCTCGGAAGCAGTCTACTGCCATGCGCATCTGGGAATCGGTAGCTAGATGCAATGCTACACTCCCACAGAGTCTGGTGACAGTAAATGTGATCACTTTTAGTTCAGGATGGGAGATGGTTTTAACATCTATCCGTTTGTCCACATTTTGGATATTGCAAAACTCTAGTCGGAGACTAGCGATAGATTGGCCACCTGGCCTAGATCCGAACAGAGATAATCCCTCACATCTCTTGGGCAAGCCAGTCAAGAAGTATATGTCTTCTAGCTTGATTTCGAGCCGGTTGTTACCAATAATGAAACACTAGTCTTGAATGCTCCACCTGTCTACCAGCCATTGCAGAAAGTCTACCTGTGCCCTCATGCCGGGTATTGCCCAGAATTTAAACAATCTGCATGCTCTCAATGCCTGTAATGAAGGTGGATGGAGTAATGCAGCTTGGTCCACATCCTTGTGCTCTCTTTCCTGCCAAACAAGCATCTTATGTACCTACATTGCAAAATAGGTGGTTTAGAACATTTCAATTCGAACTCTGTGGGGCAAAAATGAAGAAATTAGGGTTTTAAATCCGCGTTCCGCGGGGTTCGCACCCATCCTTTTAGAGACAGTGCATAGTTGTGCAATTCTCCTTAAGAATAGGTGCGGCACCCTGAATTTTCCCTGTGCATAGAAAAATCGGGGTGTGCAGGGGCCACATGGCGCACCTGCGCAACTGTCGCGGGCGATTTTATTGCCCAAATTTCCTTCTAAAAATCAACTTCTAAAGCCTAAAACAAAATTTTAAACAGATGAAATGCAAGTCAAGGATGATGTGGATTACCTAAAGAAGATGGTTCTCGATTCAAGCAGTCGGATTTTCTACAATCTCCACAGGAAGTTTTCTTACCAAAAGCTCTTACTTTTTACTCCAAAGCCAAACGGTGAAAATGAACTTGTAAAAGCCCTTTTTATAAGATTTTTTGAATAAATAAATTTAATTTATTTATTTTTTACTTTTAAAAGGTCACTTTTGGTGCATTTTTATTATTTTTTAAACAGATATGAGTAATGTTTGCAGTTTTTGTGTAGAATATTGGGTGTCCATGGAGAATTGGTCATTTTTCAACAGAATCACATAGGATTCCTCTTTAAGCTCTTTTCTGACTCGTAAAATATGAAAATATTGCCGAGTTTTTCTTCTTAGAGTCGTTAAAATGGAATTAAAAAGACAGTCCCCTTACAGCTCTTTTCTGACCGTATAAACATGAAAAGATTGCTGGAATTTTGTCGTTTCGAGTTCGATATTGGTAATAAAAGGACGTGTTTTCGATCGCTTTTTTACTTTTTCAGATTGAAGGCACTAATTATGAAAAGTACTCCTTGATCATAATGGTCAAGCGGTTCTCTCAAGTATTATTTTATACTTTTTCGGGCTTGGGAGACACAAATTTACGAAAAAGGACAACCATGAAGTTTTCTTAAGTTTTTCTTCTGACTCCCTAAAATTGGAAAACGCCGAGTTTCTCCTATATTGGACTCGCTAAAATTTAACAGTAAAGGACTTGTTCAATTACAAACGGGAAAGAACCACTCCTTCTTAGGGTTCAAATCTAAACTAAGTTGGACTCATCCGAAGGATGAGCTTATAACCAAGCAAATGTTATCCTCCTCAAGCTTGTCAAAAATAAAGAGGTACTTGCCAGAAATGGTGGGGTAAAAGAGAGAAAAATGAACCTGTTTGTTGTACTTTGTGTTTGAAAAACTTTCCATCATTCTTGAACACGACACTTTTATTCACCTGGGTTGGGAAATCCTTTACCTAACAGTTAATCAAGCCACATTGAAAGTCTTCAGCCGGCTTCCGGGTATTAGCTTTGGGTCAATTGTCACCAAGCCATCTGCAGTGTCGTTATGTGTTCAAGAGGTCTGTGCAAATAAACCATTCACCTGCAAAATATCTGTCATCCATCATTGACCATCCCTAAGTTAGTCCTTGCCAAATATATTTCTTTAGACTTGATCTATGATTTCGTGTTATGGGCTTGCCTATGACGGATCGCTTTCTATCGACTCCAACTCATTATCTAGAAAGATGATCTAGAAATCGTGAGTACGTTGGAATCTGCATGCCTCAATGGCAGGTTTCTCGTCTTTGATGACAGGTTGCATCATTGACCTTCGATCAAAGGATTCTGTGACGTGTTCGACATTGACTCATTCATCCAAATTTCATGGATTGTACTGAGTACTTTGAGGGCCATTGACATTATTGGTGGTTCCTCTCACACTTGTTAACAGTTTACATCATTGACTGGTAATCAAGTGGTTTCTACCATGCTCGACTTTGACACATTCATTCACATGGATAGAATCGTACTAGTTCGGGAAGTAGAAATGAAGACCTTGGATCTAGTTTCCACCATCCAGGCTGCGAGGAATTTTGTTATCATCATATGGTGGACTATTCATAAACAGATGGTTGTGCCCATATTTTGTTCATATGTCTCTACTTATGATGTCATACAAAATATTTCCTGTATCAGAACAGTTTTAGATAGTTCTTAGCCAATTTTGATCTGAGTATGGGAATGCCTACCTCAGCGATGATATTTTCACATATATATATTTTGTGTTGAATGTTTTTATAGGTTCCGACCGGGGTATCCACAGGAAGATCATTGAAATGATAAATTCCTTGAATCTTCTTAGATGATAAAAAAATATGCTCATCTATTACAGACTTTGCACTTTAGGGGGCAATCTATTACACAAAAAATTGTCACCGTGACTTTCTACAGTTTGTGTGAGTCCATCACCACTCATACATACCTCCTTTGCAAGTCTTAAGCCTTAGCTCTTCATGTCAAGCCTTGAAAATGGGAGAAGGACCTTAAAAATATCTTAAATCCTGGTTTCGCACTTTCTCCTAGCATTTCCTATAGTGCAGCACCTAATGGTCATGTCCCTTGCGAACCTGATCGTTCTGTCTATTAAGTGATGGGTGCGAACCCTTGTAAAATTTAAAAAGGCGTGAGTTCGCTCTTAAAAACTCACTTGGGTCACTTCTAAACACTTCTAGAAGGAATATTACGCTGGCAAGTCCACTCCACCTTGGTTCATCCATTCCATAACTAAGGGAGCTAACTCCATGATATGAGGTGCTTATCCCATTGAAGGAGAAACTTATCCCTTCAATGTTTGACCCGCAACTTCCTCCATTTGCACTATAAATTCATACATTGGGCTGGTTGTAGGGGAGGTTGAAAGCTGAAGATTCTTGAGGGTAAATGCTGCTAAAAACTAGGCTTCCTTTTTGAGCTTGTGAGAGGAGAGATCACATACCTTTCATGTCATTTGGGAAGTGAGTGAGGCTTGTCAAAGTAGAGGAGATTCCTGCTAGACATTGGAAAGAGCTTGTGCAACATCAAGGCAAAGGTTGTAAGGTTCTTTTATTCATAAATTTAATACAATCAAGTTTATTTTTCTCGATGAACTGTCTCTAATGGTTCATTTTATGAGCTCCTTGATCTTCATAATGAACATGTTTTATTATAGTATCTATGTAGGTGTTCTTTGATGTGTGTTTGTTTGTGTATGCAGGTTATTAAAAGGGAACTGCTTGAAGCTGTTGGAACAAAGCTACCACAAACAAGCGTTGGACTGAGGTAGGGTCTATTACACCTCTTACTTTTCATTTATGAATTGAAACATGTTTAGAGAAAAGTAGATTTGCTTGTGCTGCTTATTGCTAGATATCATTCGATACTAGGGAGATCGGTCTTGTCCGCAAGAAAGATTTATCCAGCCAACACATATGCATATACTTTAAAGCATTTCTTGATTATGCATTGGTTAATCAAATAGACTTGGGAAAATTCAAGCTTTGGAAGTGGGAGAGGTTCTTGTAAGCTAGTCAAGAAGCCTAAGAGCCCCATTTTCAGATCACATAACAACCTTTTTCTTTTTGTCCTTTTGTGAAAACATGAATGATAATCCTTCTTGATTTGATGGCAGGTGGGATAGGTGTAGAGGGAGATGGTTGTGATGGGTCAAATGGCTTGGCAGGAAAGAAGGGGTATTATCGTAGCTTTCGTGATGTATTTCTCAAAAATCGGGCTCAAAACAGGCCACTACAGGGTGTCCTCCAGGATGTCTATAGGATGTCCTAATTCACCTACAAGATCCCCTTTTTTCCTATACGAACAAATGGAAAGCATAAGGAGTGATTTGGACGGTGGTACGGAGCTTAGGGAACATGAGTGATGGAAGGAATAAGGTAAAGGAGTGGTTGGAACTCACTCAGAAATCAAACCGAACATCTATGATGATTGGATTTTCCCAACAAGCATGGCAAGTTATCCTTGTGAAATGATATCTCAAATTGTGAACTTAGTGGCCTTTGGAAATCATGGGTGGGTATTATTTGGCTGAGGCTAATTTTATGAGGTCTTCCTAAAATATTGAAACTCTTACAATATACACATCATTGTTGGCATTTATCCATAAATCATTTCAAAACAAGAGAGGTTTACAACAACATAGGAAAACATAATTTCATCATTTATTTGCCTATTTCATTCATTGAAACCCTTGAAGCCTATTATGAAGGCACCATTAAATCTAATACAAATCTTAAGATATCAGAAATGACAACTGCAACCTATCTTGTAAAAGTAAAAGATGCTGACGTAATTAGCAGAAAAACCCTAAATTTCATAAGAAACCATAATCTGTCTTTTTGGGCTGAATGGGAGTTTTCCCTCAAACCATGGTCCCTGAAGGGAGGAATGAGGCAATATCCACCTGTTATTAGCCTTTTTTTTATATTTCCTTATCTCTCTAATGTTATTGTTAGA
Organism: Pinus taeda; assembly: GCA_000404065.3. Classification (NCBI taxonomy): domain Eukaryota; kingdom Viridiplantae; phylum Streptophyta; class Pinopsida; order Pinales; family Pinaceae; genus Pinus; species Pinus taeda. The sequence continues at coordinate 52,282 of APFE030411476.1, read as the reverse complement.
TCTATGCATAAATGGAAGCAAACTAATCAAATTCACCAATACTTGCAATGTAACAATGCCAAAATCAATTCAACAAGTAATCTATGAAATAAAATAAGCATACAAGTATAGTAAGAGGAACCTCTGATCCTAGGGTTGGGCCCTAACCCAAGATATTTAGCCCTCTAAGTCAACTCAGTGTTGGATCAAGGGAATGCTCATTTTTATTAACATATAAAAAAAAGTACATAATAGTGTTTTGTCACAATCCTTCAACTCAAAAGTGTTTAGCTATATTGCATAAAAAATCTGAATCCTAATAAAGCTCTAGGCCTCCTTATTTATACAACTGAAGTTGCCAACAACTTCCTTAAATCTATGGAGGCTTAGCTCCCAATATTTAGATTAACTGGGTCTTAAGTATCACTGGCTTGGTTGCCAATGATCATCATCACTCGGCTGCCTGCAACTCCGAGCTGGTGTGATTTGATTGATTGATGTTTGAATGAGTGAGGATTAATGAGGGAAATCCATATCATATAGTCTCTCCTTCTTGTCTCATTCAAGTTCCTTCACCTTAATTAGCCATAATTTTCTCCCAAAAACTTGTAATCAATTCACATTAGACCACTAGACATAACATCTTACTTTTACTCATCTCATTACAAAAAATATAATTAAACATGTAAAGAATTATGTGAAGGTTGATTTTAGTAAGCTTGGAGGTGTATTAAGGTCCATATATTTTACCCAATGATGAGCCTCATCATCACCCCTACCGAGAGTGTTGCTCATCATCTGAGGAACTCAATCTATGTCCATGTCCTTCATTTCTTTGGTGGCTTCCCTGACATCCCATGCTTCTACTGTAGTCTCTTCTTCCTGTTAATAAAACCTTGCCTTATTCTCTATCTCTTCCCATGGCTTTCTTTCTTCTTCTTCTTTTCTTCCTTCCAACATTCCCAAAAGTAATGGTGGACTGATCCTTAAGCCAATCCAATTGAATTTTATTCTTTGTAGTGCTTGCTTATACATTGAGGTTCTATTTAGTGCCTCTCTCATTCTGTCAGGAGAATGATATTCTCTGATTTTTAGGTTGTAAGTCAAAGTGTACCATCTCCTTTGGCAGGCTTGCTGGCTATCATCTCCTAGAAATCTGAGCATGTCTTCAAAGTGTTTGACTACCTGTTCTTGTACAACAAGGTACCTTAGTGCAATCTTGGGATCATTTACAATGAGGTTGTGGGTGTTGATGACAGCCATTGGGTTAGATTTTTCTACTCTGATCATAAGGGTTTATGCCTCTTCTTTTTCCATTACCTTTTTCATTTCTGTAGCTCTTGCCTCCTCATGATTCATCGAAGATGCTAAGGCCATCAATTGCAAGTCCCATAGCTTTGGATTTGGGTCTCACACATTTAAATCTATCAAGTCCAAATTGTGTAGGTAAAAATCAGATATCTTTGCTCTATCTTTGAAGGTGCTTTTATCACAGAGATCAATGAATTTTCTATAGTCTTGGAAGGGCATAGTTCCTCTTTGTGCTAGGGCCTTTATCTAGAATTGTATCCATTGTTCCTTGAGGTACAAGGGATAATACTTTGCTAGCATCCTGCACTGGATTGCTCCATGGAAAAACTAGCCATAGTTGCCAATTGGATTTCCCTTTCTTGTAGTTGCTTTCTTAGCCATGTTTTCTTAGCCTCTAATTGATATTTCATAATTTCTTGTCTGTCTCTTATGTTGCTTAGTTCTCTTCCTATATCCTACAATTTCTCCTTCATGTGGCATACATCCTCTACCCCTTTTAATTTAGCAATTTGCATCCACCTATGTGTCCTTGCCCTCTCTTTTTCAAGTTCAAAGAATAGGGGAATGGAAAAATTTTGTTGTATCACCCTACCTCTTTCAATGAACCTGTAATAGGAGCTTAGGTTTGGCTGTGGGCTAGGTTATTTCAATTCTTGGCCTTCTTCCTTTGTTTCTTGTTGAGTAATTCCTTCCTGATCTCTTTTCTGAGTTTCCTGTCGGTTTGATAGAGTTTCCTGTAGGATGGCCTCTACTTCCTATAGGTCTAACCATGTCTCCTGTATAGGATACCTTTACCCTTTGATGAAGTTGACCTTGTGATAGGCCTCCTAACATAAGTGATTGGAGACTTGGGAGAATCTTGTTTTGATGTTCCTTCTCCTTCATTTTTCTTTAGAGGTATTTCCTTGTCTTATTGCTATGGTGAATCCTCAATGACAATTGGAGTTTTGGTGGGGGCTTGAGGTCTCCCTTGTCTAATCCTAGTGCTCTTTCTTGTTCTGAAGTACAGGTTGGTTTTTCTTTGCCTCTTCCCCTTTGATTTGACATGCGTACTTAGGGCAGTAAGAGTAGTTGATGCCTCTTTCTCTGTAGGCTCTGGAGACACTCTTGGTGATTTTTCTTCCTCTCCATTTTGAGCAACAAACCTATGTTCATCCTTCTATCCTTTTTCCTCTTTTCCATTTTCTTTCTCATCCTCTTCTTTGTCTCCTCCTTCCTCTTCTTTTTCTTCCTCTATTTCTTCACTTTTCTCATCTATTTCTTCTTTTCTTTCCTCCTCTGTCCCTTCTTCATTTTCCTCCCCTATTTCTTCTTCATTTTCCTCCTTTGCTTCTTCTTCTTTTTCCTATTTTGTTTCTCGTTCTCCCTCACTAGTAGTAGGGCTTCTGTCATATTCAATAGCTTGAATTGCTCCTTCTGCCTGCATGTTTGTAAATTTTGTCCATGCAATAGGGAATCTTAATTTTTGTAGAGCATCTTCATGGATGAGTTTGAACAACCCATGATGGGCTAGTTGTTCATGTTTTCCCTCTTGCACTTTGATGCTCATTTCTATCCTGGATTGTAGAAGAAAATAGGGTATACTCAATCCATTATGAAGAGGTGTGTTCTCTCCAAATATCAGTTCTTGGAGGATTTTGAAGTGGTATCCATACATTACACTGCATATCCCTTCACATGAAGTATATTTGATAAGGTGGTAACTGACTTCATTCCAAGGGTATGGAATGATCTCCCTTCTAACCCCATTTTTGTCCTCTATTGTTTCTTCTCCTTCCAAAAAGAAGCTTTTCTTTGCAAGGGTGATGTTACCTTGTCTTCTTTTCTCCATGGTAACCCTAGGGGGAGTGTAGTGATTCTCCTTATAACCTCAGGGATAATTTATATAGATAAACCCTTTACTACAATAGTGGCACTGGTCCTAGTGAGGGGTATGAGTGAGAGAGAAAATTTGTTGGCCACATCATCATCATATCATCTCATCCTCTCAAAGAATCCCATCCATTGATGCCTTGTGAAAAATTCCACCACAGGAAGATGTTGGTGGATCCTTGCTATGTTTGTGGGTTCTCTCTTGTTGAAACCTCCTGTCATATTTCCCTGGCAATTGTAGCGGCTTGTGTGGATACAATTCAAGAATTCTGGTAGGTGAGGGAGTTTTGAATTTTAACTTTTAGTGACATACAATACAATTCTTTTATCCTGAGATGTATTGCAAATTCCTAACCAAATTGAGGATTTCCTCTTTTCAAATGGAAAATATTTAAGGTATGGCTTCTACCTCACTTTTCTACATTCTGGTGAGGATAACCCTTGATTTCACCCCCCTTAGTGCATGTTGATAGCTCTGTAGGTTGATTCCTCTATATCATGTAGGCTTCCTGTAGGTTTCTTACGTTGTAGATGCTGAATTTTTCCTATAGGTGCTATTTCAAGAAGGCCGAGAGTGACCTCTTCATTCGATGGATCCTCGAAGTTTCCTTTGGTTTCTTTGTATGGGAATGACTGTTTTATTTCCATTTATGGGTGATCGTGTGGGGTGGTGTGTTGGCTGGCCAAGTACGAGCACCTCCTTTTAGGCCATTGGTCCCACTAGCAATCCATCATTTCACCTTACATCATAATTATCTCCCACTCCTATCCTACATAACTTAACCATTTCTGGATTTATTCCATTTTTCTTTTGATTTTACTTTTGCCATGCATGGAGTGGTCTAACTCCTTTCTTCATATTGACTAGCCAAAGGTGTCCAAGTTAACTAACCACCTTTACTTATAAAATCAACTCTCGCATTATTCCTACAGTTTTGATCATATCGTACTAATGAGAGAGCATGAGTAAGATGAAATACCTATGGGTAAGGTGCTTCATTGATGATGCATGCTGGAGAGTGGTGCCTTTTTGCTGTGCTTTTCAAACTGCTTATTTTCACTGTGTATTTGCCTCTTTTGATGCTTTGTTCCTTTTGATGTGTAGGTGCTGGACCTTGTTGCTAGTGATCTTCTTATTGCTGCTGAGCTCTGGAGGATATTATTCATCCTTGTAGTCCCTGTTCTGAAGATGGCTTCAATCTTTGTGATTTCCTTTGTGGGATAGGCTGCTACAGGATTTCCTAGAGGATGTATACAGGATGTCATGTAGTTGTCTCTCCCTTAAACTTTCATATTTTTCCTCAGCTCTAAAGTATAAGGGATGTTGAAATGAGTGGATAATGGTGGTAAGGAATGGTAGGTGAGGTATGTTTCCTTTGGGTATGGTTCCTCTTTCATTGTTTTCTTTCTCTTATGTTTTTTTATTCTATTCCTTTTTTTCTTTTGTAATCTATATTTTTTTTAACTGATTTTTTTTATGGATGCAACGGCTACATGGTGATGAAAGGAATGGATATGGTGTGGTGAGGTAAATGGTTCTTCATCTAGACATAGGCTTTTGTCATCATCTTTCTCTCAGATTTCTCTCCTCTCTATTTTCAAGGTCTACTATCATTTCTATAGGAAACTCTAGTAGGATTATAGGGAATCTCGTAGAAAACACAGAGTTTGTGTGAAATGAACTGAAGGGGTTTATAAATGGGAGAATAGGTGAATGACGGAGGATATGAGATGGGTGGATTAAAACGTGGCTCTTGTAGGTCTTTCTATCCTTCTCATGTTGTGATTATCCTCCTCTTGAAAACCTGCAAAACATAATTGCCATCTTTTGTATCTTTTTTTTTTTTTTTTTTTTGTAAAACAACTAGTTTACCTCCAAGGATGTTTTCATCCTAGTTTCCTACCCTGGGTGCCTCAAAAGAGGTTTTCACCCAAATATCTTTTTACTTTTCTCTCCTTTTTTTAAACACCCTTTGGCCACCTCAAGAGTTTTTCAACCCAACAGTGGGACTCAGGTGCCTCATGGAGGTTTTCACCTCAACCACTTTATTTTTTCTCTTTTTTTCTTTTCTTTTTTCTTTTCTTTTTCTTTAGGGACTTGGTGGGGTGGAAGTTCAGACTTTCTGTACCACCAACATTGTCTTTTTGATCCTATTGATGAATTCTTTCCCTGACAAGGGCTTCTTATAGATCTTTAATCTATACCCATTGACAAGAAGAGGGATAGCCTCTGCATCAATGGTTCGTATTTGTACAACACCATTATCATGACACTTTTCTATTACATAAGACCCTAGCCATCTAGTCCTTAACTTACCTTTAAAATACTTGTACCGAGAATCATACAACAAAGCCCAATCACCTTCTTGAAACTATTTGTCTTTTATACTCTTGTCCTACCAAATTTTCCTTTTAACTTGACTCACCCCTGTGTGTAGGAAGGCCTACATCCTAAATTCATCTAAACCATTTAGCTGGAGCAATATTTCATGTTGTGCCTTGGTGATATCTAGATCCAGTTGTCTTTACATCCTTGAGGTGTTGTATTCAAATTAAATGGACAGCAGTGAAGCCATTGGCGGTATTCCAGGTGGTATTGTAGGCCCAGATGGCCTCAACTAATATGTCTACCCGATCCTTTGTACTTCTGCTAATCACCTTAGTCAGAATGCCTTCCAATGCTCTGTTGGTTACCTCCACTTGCCCATTAGTGAGTTGGTGGTAAGGAGTTGATGTTATATGCTTGATCTTGTGCTATCATAATAGATTTTAAATCATCTGAGATGTAAATTGACTACCTTGTTGTAGAGGCATCTCATCCCTTGGGGTAGGTTTCCGCATCCTTTGGCACCGAACACACTAACTGGTATACCTCCTCACATCTTGGTGAAGAGTGGGCCAATAATAACCATCTTGTAGTACCTATTAGTGCCTAAATCTACCTCAGGCTGAAGGAAGGTAGGTCTAGGGTAACATCAAACCATGCTTAACCTGGTAGCTAGCCCTACCAGGTAAGGAGAGGGCTCTCTCCTTGTCAATCTCAGTGGAGATGACTTAATCAAATACAGATTTTAGGCTAGGTATAGTAGCTTAGAGGATTTGATTGGATTTGTTTTGGGTCAAAAATAGCAAGAGAAAGGGTGATTGGACTATGGAATTGATATTAGTTTCTGCCAGCAAACCTGGGGAAAATTAAGTGCCATGTTCAGCCAAGTGAAGATTGTAAATGTGAGAAGTATGAGGGAGAAAGCCCACTGCCCTGCAGGCATCAGACAAAGGATGAATCTGTAACAACAACTTTAGATGAAAGAGAATCATGAGGTTGCTCAACAGAGCATCTATCCAAGGATAAATTCTGCTGAGACAACTATTACAACTAACAGCAAAATCATCACGAAAGGAGCACCATTACAGATGAATTCCTAACATATCACTTAGATAATACTGTAACAAGGCAGAAAAAACATAATGTGTAAATGAATTACATGAAAAACATACTAAACATCAACATTGTGATGAATCCCAGGCCTAAAGGGCAAAACCTACTTTATTATGATATTCTATAAAACTTTACATAGTCCAAATGCTTCTTCCTATTGTAAAAATTGAACCTCTACACTATGAAATTCATAAAATTTATACATTTAGCTCATCCTTGTATTAAGGGAATTGAGCTCAACCATCTTCTTCAAAATAGAATCAGTTACATTAAACTTGGACTGAATTTATGAAAATAGGTGTTGAAGATGAACTCGTATCTCCTAAACCATAGCACCTGTTACAAAACTGAAATAGATTTTTATAGATAAGGTCATTTTGGAGAAAACCTCTCTCAAATTTTTGAAATTCATTTCTAGTTTCTCGGAATCTGTGCCACAAAATCATCTCTAAAACAGAAAATCATTAAAAATTTAAATCTATGAAAATGAGTTGTAAAGCTCTAGTCACATATCCAAATTCACGACACCTATGAATAAAATAGAAGATGTTTTTTTTATATGGCTTATGTTTAAAAAAAACTCCTTGGGTTTTTCAAAATTACTTTCCATCTGTTGTAAAATGGTACTGCAGTAAAATCACTAAAACAATAAAATAAATAAAAAATTTGCTTTGTTTTAATGTAGACTCCAAATACCACTGCATATATCCCACATAGTAGCACCTTTTCATAAAATAAAGGATGTTTTTGTTATTTGGTATGTGATGGAAAAAAACCTCTTTCACTTTTGAAAAAATCCTTACCATTATTTTAGAAACTAATCTTGTAGTAAACTTGTCGTTGTGTGCAACAACTGACCTCAAAACATGCATAACCAAGAATCACTCATTCATTCCAATCATATCTTTTGATCCAGAAACCAGTTACGGGAGTGTGATATACCATTGGGAATATTTTTCTGAGCTTCTTCTGATGGAAATACTTTGGATAAGATTTTCACTGAAGATCATGTGCAAAACATCTCTGAAAACCAGACATAGTAAGAGCCCATTTTGATCCCTGGTGATAGGTTGTGAAGACTGGAACTAGCAGTACCTTCAGTGTTGTTCTTCTAGGTGTAAAGTGACCTCCACAAGGACTATCATGAAAATTCAGAAATATATTGAAGACTTCCTCATCCATGACACATCTTCTTAGAATTTGATCTGGACCTAGCTTGAAGAGATTTCCCCCAATCCAAGTGAATGGGGTGCTCCTTCTTATGATCCTACTCTTTTCCTTAGAGGACAAGTTTGGTGGAAACTGTGCAGACACCAACTAGTTTGCTATATCAACAAACCATGGAGAGAGAACTGAAATGGTGAATAAATTTTCATCTGGCAGCTGATCATCAACCATTCCTTCCTCCCCTACAGGCAAAGTTAATCTAGATAAAAAATCTACAACAACATTCTCCTTTCTAGGCTTATCATTAATAGTTAAATCAAATTGTTGCAATAAAATTAACCATGTAATAAGCTGGGCATTTATATTAGGCTTCTTCATAAAGTATTTAATTGTAGCATGGTTGGTATGTACAAATAATTGGTAACCAGTTATTTAATGCCTAAATTTATTCAATGAATGAACAATAGCTAGGAGCTCTTTTTAGTCACTGCGTAGCTCAACTCAGCTTTCAAAAGATTATTACTGATGAATTAAATGGCATAAGGTAGCTTGTCATTTATATGCCCTAGAGCTTCTCCTATGGCTTTATGAGAGGCATCAACATTTATATGAAAAGGAAGAGCCCAATTTGGGCCTCGGAGAATAGGTGTATTAGTCAACTTGTCCTTTTGGGTGTCCAAGGCTTCTTGACAACTTTTTGATCATAAAAATTCAGAGTCTTTGGCTAATAACCTAAATAAAGGAGAAGCTACCTTGCTGAAATCCTTTATAAATCTCCTATAGTATCTAGCTAAACCTAAAAAACTTCTAACATCCCTCTGTTTTTGTGGAGTATGTACCCTTTTGATGATGGCTATCTTATTTTGGTCTACCTACAATCCTTCCTAGGATATTGAGTGACCTAGAGCAGTCCCTGCAGTCATCAAGAACTCACTTTTTTGGGGACTAAGGGACAAGTTCATTTGGATGCATTTATTCAACATCGTACCCAGGTTAGAGAGAGCCTCCTAGAAATCACACCCATAGGGTGTAAAGTCATCCATATAAATTTCTACTGCATCATAGACTAGCTCTGCAAAGATACTCAGGACTGACCTCTAGAAAGTGGTAGGGACATTGCATAGACCAAAAGGAAGGACCCTACAAGTGAAAGCAACCCAAGAAAAGGTGAAGGAGGTTTTATCCTGGTCCTGTGGGCTAATTTGGATTTGATTGTACCTGTTGAAACCATCTAAGAAAGAGAAAAAAGAAAATCTTGCCAGGCCATCTAACACTTCGTCAGTGAAAGGTAGAGGGAAATGGTCCTTCTTTGTTGATTTTTTTAACTCTCTGTAATCAACACAAATCCTCTAGTTTCCATTTTTCTTTGGAACCAGTACCAAAGGAGACACCCACTCATTGTCCGAGATAGGGTAAATGAATCCCGCATCCAACAACTTTTGCAACTCTTCTTTGACTATATCCTTGAGAGCTAGATTCATTCTCCTTTGGGGTTGTCAGACTGGCTTGCAACCTTCTTTGATGTAAATGTGGTGAGTACACACTGATGGTTTCACTCCCTTCATTTCTTTGTAGTTCCAAGAAAAGGCATCCAAATTATCTCTTATCATATTACATAACTCTTCTTCTCGGTGTACAAGGAGAGGGGTTGATTTCCAATGTTCTTTCAAGGTCAAATTCTATTGTCTTGACACTAGTAGGGTTTGAGACAGCTAAGCATAGATCAATTTGATGGTTGTTCTTGGTTTCCTTCACTACTTCCTTCAGAGACATGGTGTTGGGAGTTTGATTTTGGAGGATGTGTTCAATCAAATCATCTTCATCAAGTTGTTCTCCTCCCATGGTAGTTTCTACGGTATAGAGTTGGGCAGAGTAGACTTCATCTTCTTCCTCCTCTTATAGCCATAATTGTAAGTCATGTTCTAAAGATGGTTGAGTAGGAGGGTACAGGACCAACTGCTTTAATAGATGCCCATTTTTTATAGTCATGTTTCCAGCCCTGGAGCTGATGTAGCCATCGTCAATGGCTAACCAAGGTCTCTTAAGTATGAGAGTTTAACCATTAAATTTGGTCTTAGGCTGGAGAAATAAGAAGTTTGTAGGGTACTCCTAGGATTCAATGGAGTCCATCACATCCTCAACAATCCCCTCAAGGGCTGTTGTGGATCGGTCTGCAAGCTGCAAGAATTTCATGGTCTTTCTTAATGAACCTTGGAGATTCATCTTGAGCATGGTGTCCTTAGTAATTACATTAATGGCAACCCCAAGATCAATCAAGGTATGTGGGACAATGGTGCCATTGAAGTGTACATCTACTACAGGGCTTCCAGGGTCTAAATAATTTGGGAAAATTACCTACCCCAGCATTAAGTCGGACAACTATCCAATGTCATTAATGGTAAGGGTGTCTCTATTTCACCTCCTTGGATGTTTCAAACAATTCTCTTTAATCAGTTTGTTGTAAATAGGTACATCCTTAATAGCTTGAAGAAGTGGGATTTTGACACATATTTTTCAATTCATCTAGAAGTTCATTCTCTTTTGAGGTATGTTGGATTGGAAGAGTTAATCTTTCAGCAAAAGGGTGGTGGATTCACTCTAGGCATACTTTCCTCTCCTTCCTCCTCATTCTCCCTAGGTGGAGATGGAGGTTGGTCATCTAGGAGCACTCTCCCATACCTAAGGTTGATTTCTTGAATTTCCACAACATAATAATGGTAGGATTTCTCTCCACTTTAGACATCATATGCCTATCTATTGTTTGAGTTCGGGTTTGGTTGGGCAGACATCTGAGGTTGTTTATGTGGAGCGACGTGTAAAAGTTGTGGTTGAGTAGGAGGTGAATGCAATAAAGCTGGAGCATTGTTGTATGGGGGCCTCCACCCCTGGGGTGGTGCATTCCACTGAGGTTGTGGAGGACTATATGGCTGAAATGGCTGGTTGGTCGACTAGGAATGGTACTAAGTTGAAAAATACCATGGAGAAGGTGTAGAAAAAGAGGGTTGAGCAGGGGGGCCCCATGAGGAATGGATGTGTTTTGGTTAGGGTTGTAATACGCATAGGATGACCCTTGCATGCTCTGTTGGTATGGTCGAGGCCCATGAGGCCTCCTTTGATTTATGTAGCAGAGTTGTTCAGTCACCCCTTCAGTTCCTTGATACACAATTTTTAGTCCAAGTACAGAAGGGCACTTGTCTCTGGAGTGGTTTTCTTCACAGTCCGAGAAGATTTCTATAAGGCTTAATGGACATTCATTCCTAGGGTGCCTCCTTGTGCATCTAGGGTAGAAGATGGCTAATGCTCTCTCTGCTTCCTCCTGCTTTCTCTTGATTTTCATAGTGTCCATATGTAGGGTAAGGGTTTGCATCATTTCACTCTTAAAATATTCCAACATGTTTACAATTTCAATTTTATAGATGTGTTGGAAGAGGATGAGTGGGCCACTGTTTGACTAACTGTACCTTTTTTTCTAGCTGCCCTAGAATTGTTCTTAAAAATGGCCTTGATATCCTCATAGGGTAGTTGGTAGATGTCCCCTCCTAATAGAAAGTTTAGGGTATCCAGAAGATCTTCCCTGATACCCCTAAGTAGGACTAGCTTAAGTGACTCAGGATCAAGTGTGCACCTGGCCCTTTTATAGCTGAGATGGAATATTTCCTCATAATCCTCTAAGGACTCATCATTCCCCAAGGTCATTCTAAAAATTTACTCCTTGATGTCTTTGGACCTTTAGTAGTCCCTATACTTTTTGTTGAAAGCTTGTTGCATATGAGCCCAGGTGGTGATACTATCCCTAGGTAAACCCATGAACTAGTGCAGAGCTACATCCTTGAGAGTGGATGGGAATAACTTCAACTTCTGATCATTAGTGGTGTAATCATAAGTTCTTCATATGACATCAAATTCAAACAAGAAAGTATCTGGATCTTCTGAGGTCAGGCCATGGAAGTGACGAAGAGCAGAGAGGCTTATGTTTTTCATCTTGGCATCCCCATTGGTTTCTGTGATGGGAAAATGACCCTCAATTCTTTCTCTATCTCACCTAATTGAGAGAATTGAAATGCAACCTACTACAGTAATTAGAGACTGAAATAGATGCCTAAAACACACAACTCATAAGATACCTTGCTTCATAAGAATTCTAATTTAACACATGTGAAGTCTTAATTAACCTAAGCAAGAAATATGATCTAATCAAACACTTAATTGGTGTGCACATGAATAAGCATAACAACCATTTTCCTTTTGTCTTTCTGTGAAAACATGAATGCTAATCCTTCTTGATTGCATGGCAGGTGGGATAGGTGTAGAGAGAGATGGTTGTGATGGGTCAAATGGCTTGGGAGGAAAGAAGGGTTCTTCTCCTAGCTTTTTTGATGCATTTCTCAGAAATTGGGCACAAAACATGCCACTACAGGTCATCCTATAGGATGTCTACAAGATCTCCTAACTGACCTACAAGATCCCCTATTTTCCTAAAGGAACAGGCCGAAACCATAAGGAGTGATTTGGAAAACGGTATGGACCTTAAGGAAGGTGAGTGATGGAAGGAATAAGGTGGGGGAGTCATTGGAACTCACTCAGACCTCAAACCAAAGCTCTATGATGGTTGGATTTGCTCAACCAGCATGGCAAGTTATCCTTGTGAAATGATAACTCGGATTGTGAACTTAGTGGCCTTTGGTGATCATGGGTGGGTATGGTTTTGTTATGAAACTAGCTCACAAAAAGATAGAAAAGATGGATCAATGCCTTAGAAATAAGCCTCTTCGAGGGGGCAACCTCCTTTACATTACACGAATGAACAATTCTTCAATGATACAAATGACAAGACCTCCTTTCTATATATAGTAGTCTAAGGGGTCATAATATAATCAAACCCGACATAACAATAATAATGTAAGGGCACCATAGTAACAAAAGTGGGCTTCTATGGGGCACAATAATAACAATATGGGGACTACATGGGCACACCAATATAATAAGGGGGTTGTACTAATAACAATAAGGGGTTACACTAGTAGTATAGGGACCTAACATGCCCCTTTCCTTCAAAAGGTGTTGTCCTCAATGCTTGAGTAGTTCTTGATGCTTTTGTATAAATTCTTGTCCTCCCATGTGGAATCTTTAGTGGTTAAGTTTTTCCACTTTATGAGATACTCTGAAATTGATCCATTTTGTAGCTGTCGATTTCTCAGTTCTGTGACTGCTTCAGGTTCCACTATGATTTTCTTTCCTTGTCAAGTTCTAGCAATATTGTTTGAACTGGGATCTTTTGCAACTTTTGAATGAGTTAACACTCCTTTGGGCATATGGATATCTGTAAGGCCTGATGTTTGGAGGAACACATCCCGGGAATCAAATGAATAGCATGATCATGATCACAAATAGGTGGGAGGCCTCTAGGAGTCTCAAATACCTTGGGATGATTGTCCAAAATGTTTTGGAGATCTCTAGAAATACATAATTTCGATGTGGGATCTTCTAGTGAACATAATTGTGCAATTACTCTCCATTGTTATTTATTTATAAGCTTTTTCATGCTGTTAGAATTGGTTATCCTTCTTAGTTTCCCTTCGATACCCCTAAATTCAACTTCCTTTCCTTCCCAAAAAAATTTCAAGAAAAGTTCTTGAAAATTAAATTTTATTGTACCAAAGATTGCAGCCATTTGAATCCTAGTAAAACATCAGCACCACCCATTAGAATGGAAAGCATTGAGCTATTCAATACATATTCTCCCATGGATAGCTTGATATAATGGCACTTTCTAGAGAGATTTATGGTTCTTCCACTTGCAACCATCACTTGACACTTTGGTGCTAGATATGGAAGCAATTCAATTCCTTGGTTATCTTACAATGAATAAAATTATGCATACTACCCTAATCAATCAACACTATTACCTTTTTCTTCTTGATATGTCCTTCTATCTTGATAGTTTGAGGAGTCGTAATTTCTTCTAATGCATTACAAGATATGGTTAGATTCATTTCTTGATGCTCGATGTGATCTTTCACTTCTTGAACATTTTTCTTCTTGATATGTCCTTCTATATTGATAGTTTGAGGAGTGGTAATTCTGGCCAATGCATTACAAGATTTGGTCGAATTCATTTCTTCTTTCTCGATGTGATATTTCACTTCTTGGACACTTTTCTTCTTGATATGTCCTTCTATCTTTAGAGTTTGAGGAATGGTAGTTCTTTCCAAAGCTTTACAAGATATGGTCAGATTCATTTCTTCTTTCTATGGGGTGGGTTCTTGGTGTATATCCTCTTCTTTTGATGTTTCTTTATCCTTTTCTTCCTCCTCTTCATAACTTATGTCAACTAATTTCTTCTCAGCACACTTATGACCTTTAGTGTATTTGCTATCACAATTGTAACAAAGCCCCTTTTCTCTTTTTTCTTCCAATTGTTGTGGCGTAAAACTTGTAGGTTGTGGAAGGCTATGAGAAAAAACACTTCCATAATTATAGTCATGAGTGGTGGGATTCCTTGTTTCCATAATTTCATTTTCATTTTTTCTTGCCAACCTGAATGCCTTCTCCAATGAATGAGGTTCCCAAAGACGAACCTCATGTTGAATGTTATCCTTTAAAGTCCCTATGAAGGCATCAACCATTTTCTTCTCTGGAATTTCATTTACCCTTATATTCAATTTTTTGAAGTCCTCAATGTGCTCTGCCATTGAATCCTTTTGGTTGAGATTTATCAATTAGCTAAAGAAGGTGTTGCTCTTTGTATCCTCATAATGTGCTATCATTTCCTTCGTGAAAATTGACCAGGTGACAAGTGGTTTACGAGAAAAAAGCCCTTTATACCATAAAAATTGATTTGGTTCTAAATAATTTGATGCAATACGTACCTTTTTTAATAGTGGTACACCATGTAGATCAAAATATTTCTCCATTTGTAGTATCCAATTTTCTGAATCCTTGCCATCAAACTTCCTCATCTCGCTTTTTCTTGATTTTAGGAGCTCGATCTTGAAATGACTATAACTTTGTACTTTCGAATCTTTAATTTCTAAAATTTAAGTCTGTGATAGCCCTTTGAGTCCTCTTTCCAACTCTGCAAGTCTAATCACAATTGGATTCTTGAAGAAATATTTATTCCCAATCTCCCACGATGACCTAATTATAGACTAGTTCAGTGGAGTGAACTTGTACGAGATCCAACGTGTCACTGTTTTATTCTTAGGTTGTAAAAATTATACCCAAACAAAGTATAGTCCATTATCTTTCTATAAATTCTTACGACATTTCA
Source organism: Pinus taeda (assembly GCA_000404065.3). Classification (NCBI taxonomy): domain Eukaryota; kingdom Viridiplantae; phylum Streptophyta; class Pinopsida; order Pinales; family Pinaceae; genus Pinus; species Pinus taeda. The sequence goes on along the minus strand of APFE030411476.1, from coordinate 37,244 downwards.
ATCTGATGCTCAGAGAGAAAGTTATGATGATTTTCTGAAGGTCGCCTGTTTAGGATGTAATTCGGTAGTCTGCAAAAATTCTAAATTCCTCAGATCATTTATACAAAAATATAGCGAGAAAAGATTTGAAATTCTGACCCAAGGTTTAGACCGATTTCTTCTCAAATGGGTTTTTTGTTTAGATTCTAAAACTTCGTAGTGAAAACGTTATAGCAAAAATTCCACAATGAACTGTTTTAGATGAAATTTTGTAGCTTGCCAAAACCCTAACTTCCTTAGATCCTATATCCTAAAATATAGTGAGAAAAGATCTAAAATTTTGATGTGAGATTCAATGAAATTTTATCTCAATTTTATTTTACTTTTAGCTTTTGAAACATCGTAGGAAAAACTTTATAACGAAAATTGCACAATGACCTATTTGGAGCAGCAAAACCCTAGAATCCAAAGCTCTGATACCAAATGTTATGAAACTAGCTCACAAAAAGATAAAAAAGATATATCAATGCCTTAGAAATAAGCCTCTTCGAGGGGGAAACCTCCTTTACATTACACAAATGGCAAGACCTCCTTTATATATATAGGAGTCTAAGGGATCATAATATAATCAGAGCCGACATAACAATAATAATGTAAGGGCACAATAATAATGTAAGGGCACAATAATAACAATATGGGGACTACATGAGCACAATAATATAATAAGGAGGTTGTACTAATAACAATAAGGGGTTACAATAGTAGTATAGGGGGATGAGGCTAATGATATGAGGTCTTCTTGAAATATTGAAACTCCTACAATATACACATCATTGTTGGCATTTATCCATAAATCATTTCAAAACAAGAGAGGCTTACAACAACATAGGAAAACATAATTTCATCATTTATTTGCCTAGTTCATGCATGGAAATGCTTGAAGCCTATTATGAAAGCACCTTTAAATCTAATACAAAGCTTAAGATATCAGAAATGAAAATTCCAACCTATCTTCTAAAACTGAAATATGTTGACCTAATTAGTAGAAAAACCCTAAATTTCATAAGAAACTAGAATTTCGTCTTTTTGGGCTAAATGGGAGTTTTTCCTCAAACCATGGTCCCTGAAGGGAGGAATGAGGTAAGATCCACCTATTATCAGGTTTTTTTTTATATTTCCTTATCTCTCTATTGCTACTGTTAAATCTATGCACAAATGGAAACAAACTAATCAAATTCACCAATAATTGCAATATAACAATGCCAAAATCAATTCAACAAGTAATCTACGAAATATCCTAGGTATACAAGTACAGTGAGAGGAACCTCTGCTGCTAGGGTTGGGCCCTAAGCCAATATCTTCAACCCTCTGAGTCAACTTAGTATTGGATCAAGGGAATGCTCATTTTCATTAACATAAAAAATAAATACATAACAATGTTTTGTCACAATCCTTCAACTCGAAAGTGCTTAGCTATATTGCATAAAAAATCCAAATCTTAATGAAGCTATAAGCCTCCTTATTTATACAACTAAAGTTGCCAACAACTTCCTTAAATATATGTAGGCTTGGCTCCCAATATTAAGATTAACTAGTTCTTAACTATCATTGGCTCGACTGCCAATGATCCTCATGACTCGGCTACCTGCAACTCCAAGCTGGTGTGATTTGATTGAGGAATCTTCGAATGAGTGAGGCTTTAATGATGGAGATCCATATCCTTTAGTCTCTCCTTCTTGTCTCATTCGAGTTCTTGCACCTTAATTAGCCATAATTTGCTCCCAAAAACCTACAATCAATGCACATTAGACCACTAGACATAACATCTTACTTTTACTCATCTCATTAAGAAACATATGATTAAAACATGTAGAGAATTATCAAAATAGTTGATTTTAGTAAGCTTGGAGGTGTATTAAGGTCCATATATTTTACCCAATGATGAGCCTCAGAACATACCCAGATCTCGGCATCCACAGAAAAATCACGATTTAAGTCACTATCAACAAAAATGGAACCTCCTCATAATCAAGATTGTCATCTCAGATCTATTGGATCTGATCTGTCATCAAATTCCTAGGTGCATGCTTAGTTCTAGATCAATAAAAACATCAATAACCCATTACATGCATATTTTCTGTAGATCTAACTCCTCATAAAATATTCATCACTTGCACACATTTACCACTTTGATCTTCATTTCCTTATATAGCTTAGCTCTTATTCAATACCATAGGTCAAAACCAAACTAATTCCAACGGTATTATTATATGGGATCAAATATCCATTGTTGGGCTCAATACCACAAGGAAATACCATGGTAAGTACCCTAGGTATATAGAATACCATGGTGCCGAAAATGTATGCACTTTTTCTTCTTCATGCGTGCATGTATGCGGATTTGCTTAACAGAACCCTTGTATAGTGCTTCAAACTTCATTTTTATCATTTCTCAGTCTCTGATCTACTATGCCTTTCAACACAATAGTCATATTTATCATTTCTCTATCTTTGAACTACTATGCCTTTGGCAAAACTCTCTGTCACATCTATAGACACATCCTGTTAACATCTATATCAATTTGGATTCCATCAAAGGACAACTCATCAAGTAGGTTTCCATCAAGGACAACACATCAATCATAATTCCAACAATCTCCCCCTTTGGAATTGATGGCAACCACTTTGGTGTTTGGTCACCACCACTCATAGAAGCCTATCAAACACATCAAGATAATCACCAAGATTTTTTAAACACTAAGTTACTCTCCCCCTTTGACATCAAGGGTAAACGGATGACAAATAATGAACGAAGGCTTCTCTTGAGCACTGTAGATCTGAACTATTGAGTATGAACATTGAATACTAACCATGCTCCCCTTGAGCACACGCTGAAATGTACATTGAAGTACACGACTCTATGACTCAACTGAGTATGAATTTTCCTATCACCAAGGAATCAAACTTACAACAATCACAATGGATTTACATATTTGACATCATTATTACATAAAATTCCCAAGCATAGTGGGGTTAAAAATAAAATCACATGTCCAAAAGGACTTGACAACAATAGTCCATATATGACTGAATTTGAAAATGAGTATATCATAGGTATTTACATGACCTTTACATCAAATGATAGATAGGACATTTATAACCAAGACAAAGAACCTCAATAAGACTATGATAGTCATCAACAATTATCATATGCCATATACGATCTACACCATAATCATCTATTAGCAACACCAAGAAGAACAACCTATACATTTCCAACATCAATTCTCAAAATAAGATGATGTAGCTTCAATATCAGCAACCTATGACTAGGTATGCAGTAACAACAACAATCATATCATCATAAAGTAAGATAGGGAAGTGTAGCATCATTCTTCATCATCATAAAAATGTCATGTTTCCAAGTATCATCCAACATATGTAGCGGTAGCATAATAACAATGTTTTAGCTACAACATTCTTCATACAAAGAATAATTATTACACCAACACCACTTCGTCAAGAAATTATTTCACCAATATGCAATTCAAGTAGATATCATGATCAAGAACTTCAACAACATAAGTAGCACCACAAACATAATGCCAACAATGCATTATTAGAAGCATAGAAAATGATCCCCCTGAATCTTTGCAATTTTTTCACTGTCAGATTTGATCATATCATCTCATATATTAGTAAGAATCATCAAAGTGTCTTCATCAACCAGTCATCCATAAAGGTATCAACAACTTATAAAGGCCAAAATAACTTCTAAATATCAACAACAGCCTGTAATCATCAACCATCAGAATAGGAAAGCCAAACAATAATTCACTAAAGCATATTAGACCATTTTCCTGAGTCTATCCCACTATTTCTTCATCATACCAAGATATACGTGATTTTTTAGTTCAGAACTCACGTATACACACGATTTTTTTTATAAGATCCCCATACATAGAGTGAAATATTGAAATTTCACACATTCATCTCCCCCTGAGTTTGTTCTGTTGGTATTTGTGCACTGTTACTACACCAGAGGCACTATCAGTAGTATAAGCAACATGAAAAAAAAAAGAACCATTGGAATCATCATCAAGACAAGCATTTATTACCCCCCCTGAGAATACACATCACTGATTCTAAGGAGCTGATAACCATCTTTTGTTTTCATGAGGTCAAGTACCTCTCACCACTTATGCGGTCACTGTTAGAAATATTCATTTAAGAATAAGGGACTACAATAGGAATCATATTCTTTTACTCTGAGTCTGAATCTTTCTCATATTTATCAGAATTATGTTCTTCAAATACATATAATTTTTATGGATTTCTCTATTCTCTTGCTATGACTTTTCCAGTTAATTCATTCACAACTTTGCACTTGGTTGATGTAAACACAATTATATTTCCCTTATCTGCCATTTGACCTACACTTAGAATATTTTTCTTTATCCCTTGAACTAATAAAGCATCAGCCACTCCTATAGTTTTATTAATTTTGGCTTTACCTTGTCCCAATACTTTTGCTGAAACATTAGTTCCAAGAATAACATTACCATGTTGGTTTTTCCTCGAAGACTCCATTTTACTCTTATCTCCAGTCATATGATGAGAGAATCCACTATCTATGTACCATTCATCTTCATCTTTAAATGATTTGAGAGCAATACCACACCTTATTTGTTGTTCTTCTTCTTGCTCATTATGAGAAATGTTGGTGGATCCATATTTTTCAAGTCTCCTGAAATTAATGTTCTTATATGGTTGCTTACCATGTTGTCTATGACAATCCATAGACTTGTTCCTACATTATTTTGCTACATGCCCAAACTTGTTACAACCATAAAATCTTATGTGTTTCATATTCCTTCTATTGCAATCAATGGCTTTGTGACCAAAAATCTTGCAAGCAAAACAATATCCCTCAAAGTACCTGGAAGCTGATGATCATTTTGTGAGACAGTTATTAGCTAGAAACATTCTACTTCTGCAATTGTCTACAACGTGTCCATAATTATGAAATATAGAACATTTAACATTATGATCAGAGGAGAAAATCAATTACCACTTCTATAGTTAGGAGTAAATGATTTCCTTTGAATATTTTCATTCCTTAGTTGTTGATGAGATTGACTTCTTATCTCTTTGTTGAACATTTCCGATTTTGCATGAGAATTCCTTGCCTGAACTTGTGAACTATATACTCCTTTAATAGTTTCATGAAAGCTAAGACCAAATTTGGTGGAAAGAAACCTTTGACTACTAAGAATATTATCCAAAATCTTAGTATTATCTTGAAATCACGAATGTTTATGTTTTTCTTCTAATTTACCTTTTAGAATGTTTACCTCAACCTCATATTTTTTTCCTTTTCTATATATTTCTTCTTCATAATTTCTTCAACCTTTCTTCCTTCCTCCATTTGTTATTTTAATTTGAGAATCTCTTCTTTCAGCCTATTTTCTTGTTCTTCAAATTATTGAAGTAGTTATTCATTCCACTTATCTTATTTTTCAAGATCTTCTCTTAGAGAGATGACACAACTTCAAGACGTTCACAATATTGGTTAGATACCATACCAGCATGATCCTTGTTATCATAAGCATGCAACTTATCTTTATGATTAAAAATATTTTTTGAAGCAAGATCAAGTTTTGTTCTAAGATCAAAATTTCTTCTAACATGTCTTCTTTTGAATCAATAACTCCATGTGTCATTTTGAACACATTGTTAGATATCGAATTACTTGAGAAATCTTCCTTTGGGACTTATTCATGTATTTATTATAGCTTATCCCACACTTTCTTTGCATTAGTATAATGCATAACCTTATTCAATATTGAATCAGATATGCTACAAAAGATGTTATTCAAAGCCCTACTGTTCTTTTGCACTTCCTTGTCTGATGGAGGAAGCTTGGTGTAACCATTGCACACTAGATATAAGACATCAATATTCATTATATTATACTTCATATTTTCCCTCCACTTTTGATAATTATCTTTGCTCAATATTTGCATATTTTCATTGTCCATTGACTTGCCTTGATCTTCTGCTTCTAGAGGCATCATTTGTGAATTTGTTTTCTCTTTAGAGTGCTTATTTTCATTTTTCACATAAGTGAAAGTTCATTTGTTTCACTATCATTATTGCATAGACAAAGAAATGGATCACATTTTGAACAAAAATCCATACCTGATAGAGTTTTGTCTACTTTATTCTTGATCAATAGAAAGAGAGTTGCTCCCAAATTTGAATATTTGCTGACATTTCTAACTATTACTGCATTTGATATATTCCTGTCAGAATTTTCAATAAAAGTACCATTTTCTTCTAGGCCATCAAACTCATTACTTCTTTTATCTTCAAATGCCATAAGTAAGTGACAATCTTGATCAGGCTTAGCCTCTTCACCATTTGAAAGACCATCACTATCTTCACGTGTATAAAAACCTCTCTTGTTTTCAAACCCCTTCCTATTATTTTTGCAGCTTATTTTCCTTTCTCTTTATTTTCTCTGTAGGGACACTTAGTAGCGTAATGACCAACTCTACCACAATAAAAACATTTGAAAGGAAGATTACCTTTGAATCTTCCAGTACCCACTTGGAGTTTCTTTACGAAGTTTTCCTCTTCTTCCTCTTATACATAACCTGATTCTTCCTTTTCTTTTCCTTTTGCAGTAGCTTTGAAGGCTTCTTCTCCCATGACTGAAGAATCACTTTTCCTTATCTCAAATGTTGTCAATATTCCATGGAGTTGATAAAGTGTGAGACTTTTTAGATCTTACATTTATTCAATAGCAGATACTTTGGAGTCGAACTTCAGAGTCAGTGATCTCAGAATATTTTCAACAACAATAGCATATTTTATTTCTCCACCGATATTTCGCATGGAATTAAAAATTTCATCTAATCTAAGAAAAAATGTTGCAATGCTTTCATCATCATGCATTTTCAATGTCTCATAATGTATTCTAAATGTTTGGAGTTTATCACTTTTTACCTTGGTGTCAGTCTCATAACTCTGGATAATCTTATCCCACATTCCTTTTGTTGTGTTCAACTGCATTACCTTAACAAACTCAAACTCCTCCAGGTTTCCCAAGATGGAATTTACAAATTTTGCATTGGTTTCATACTATTTATTGCCTACGGTATCTAAAGGAATAGAGGTTGGATACTAATATCCACTTTCAAAGATTTCCCATACATCAACCCCTAGTGCCTGCAAGTATGCTCTCATCCTAACTTTCCAAAAGACAAAGCTAGTTACATTAAATATAAGAGGTATGTTAGAAAATACTCCTTCATGGCTACTCATCTTGACAGATCTCCTTGAAGCGATCAAGCTTCTACCGAAGGACCTCCTTTGATACCAATTGTTGGGAAAAATACTGAGAGGGGGGGGCGGGGGATTAGTCTTTTCAAACCATTAAAATTTTAAATTTCATATCTTTATTTCTATACCCAACATTACTGAATGGAACTCGTGTGTTTACGCAACTGCTATTCATACAACTAGCGTATGTCTAGTAAAACATATTTTTTTCAGTTAACTCATCTTTTGTTTATCTTAAGCAAGTTCATCAGAACTTCATTCAACATTATATAAATAGTAACCATGTATAGTAAGAAAAAAATAAACCATCACACATAAGAAACACACATGAACACTAGGATTTAAGGTGGAAACCCAATGTGGGAAAAAACCATTGTTGTTGTCGTCTCTATCTTATTTTTAATATAAAGAAAAACTTCTTACAATTTTGTACTGGCACAGTCTCATATGAGCATGAAAGAACCCACCTACAGAAGGCTACAACCTTCACTCCTTCTCCCCCTCCTATTGAAAGGGAGCTCCAATCGTGTGATCTCGTTTACCATCGCCCACCAAAAGGGAGCTCCAACCCCTTGATCTAATTTACTAGATACCACTAGAAGGAATATTCAACTCCCTCATTGAAGGATACAACCCTCAATAGACCACGTTTCATAATTTTTCATACTGTATCCACCTGCTATAGCACATCACAACTTATAGGCCACGTTTCATCAAATTTTCAGACTAAACCCACTACCAACAGTTAAGCCCAAAAACAATCATCAAAACTAAAACTTATCACTGTAACTCAACTATTGAATCAACCAATCACTGAACCAGCAGAACCAACCAATTACTGAAACCAAATCACTGGATGAATTGAATCAACCAAAAATCAACCAATCAACTGAAACCCAAACTTAAACAACCAGAACAGTCAGATCACTGTAACCAGAATACCAATCAACATGTTGCACATCACAAAAACTAGATTCTGTCACTACAAACCCTGATCAACCATATATCAAAATATATATGCTACTTTACAGTAGAAAACCTATGTGTGTATGTGCTTTCCATGAAGCATACCCACATACAGATCGTAAAACAATGAATTTTGAAAACTGAACCACTGTCATTCTCAAAAAAATACTAAATCATACCCATATCTACTGCATCATTCTGAAACAACCACAAAACCTTCACTAAACTTCATTCACAAACAACAAGTATCTTCAACATTCTTCAACCAATTATTTCATCATCAAAACATCATTGTTTAAGCCTAAATCATCAAGAATACTTCAGTCACAAACATCAGAAACACATCAAGACTAATTAAACTGATTAGACATCCTTTTCATTAAAACCCTAGTTTTTGTACGTGCTTTCATTAAATCATATCTGCGTGTATACACGCTTTTTAGGAAAAAAACCCACGTATATATCAGGAAATATACACAACTTACCAGTATCACACCCACTTGTGTATGTACCTTACAAGCTATAAAACCCATGTACAAATCTCCAATTTTTGACTGAAAACTTTGCTGCAGCATAAAACTTTAGACATACTGAGATCTCGACATCCACAAAAAAATCACACATCAAGTCAATATCAACACAAATCAAATATCCGCATAATCAAGATTGTCATCTCAAATCTATTGGATCTGATCCATCATCAAATTCCTGGGGGCATACTTAGTTTTAGATCAAGAAAAACATCAATAGGCCATTACATGCATATTTTATTTAGATCTAACTCTTCATAAAATATTCATCACTTGCACACGTTTACCACTTTTATCTTCATCTCCTTATATAGCTTAGCCCTTATCCAATACCACAGGTCAAAACCATACGAATGATGGTGGTATTCTTAGACGGGATCAAATAACTATTACTGGGCTCAATACCATGGGGAAATAACATGGTAAGTATGCTTGGTATTTAGAATACCATGGTGTAGAAATTGTATGTGCCTTTTCTTCTTCATACCCACGTGTGTACGTAGATTTTCTTAACATAACCCGTGTATATTTCTTCAAACTTCATTTTTATCATTTCTCTATCTTTGAACTATTATGCCTTTCAACACATTAGTCATCTTTATCATTTCTCTCTCTTTGAATTGTTATTCCTTTGTCAAAATTCTCTGTCACATCTGTAGGCACATCCTATTGACATTTGTATCAAGTTTGTTTCCATCAAAGGACAGCTCGTCAAGTAGGTTTCCATCAAGGACAACACATTACTCGTAATGCCAATAACATTTGTATAAGACAACAGGGGTGATAAGAGTCTTAAAGAGGAACCTTTTTTTACTCCAAATACAAAGATCTTCCAACTTACAATTGTTTTCAAGTTCATAATAAGCTTTCCAACCTCTAATAATCATTTTATAAATGTGATAATTCTAGTTGAGTTGATCAGGAATGTCAATACCCAAATATTTATAAGAAGAAACCTGCTCTAAGCAATGGTTATCATAGATGAAATTACCTTGGGTGATATTTTTGGATTTAATTATTATGACATTAGTCTTGTCAGTATTAACTGTCATACCTATCTTGGAACAGTAATCATGAAGAGTCGTAAGCCACTTGTCTAGGTCATCATGGCTTTTTGTAAGGAGAATGATATGATCAGCATAAATGACAAGAGTAATTATTAAACTAGCAAGCTCAGTGCCCCTGCAAACCACAATTTCTAAACACTCCTGTAGCTTATCAATGTAAATACCAAAAATGGTAAGGGATAGGGGAAACCCTTTCTTAACCCTGATATTGCATTTAATATATTTAGACCATCATTCATTGGTCTTAATCTTGGAAACAATAGTCTCGTACAGGCAAATCACAACAATCCTCAACTTAAGAGGAACCATAATCTCTTAAAGTATTTTACAAAGCTTATCCTAAGGAATAGTGTTAAAAGCTTTTTTAAAGTCCACTAAACAACAAAAGAGATTAGCTTTACTATTGTGACATTCTTTGACAATGATCCTTAGAGTGAAAAGGTGGTTGATAGTCGAGTAGTGACTCCTAAAACCAACTTTCCCTTCAACTCTTTTACCTTCGATTTCAAGCCAAAGGCTAGTCGTATTTTCCAAAATGAGCCCATAAATTTTTGTGAGGGTGTGTCTAATAATAATGGTATTATAGTTAGAGGGAACATTTTTGTCTCCATTTTTAAATATAGGCACAATAATTCTTTGCATCCAAATCTTAGGGAAGCCATGCTTTACTATGAAATTGAGAAGCTTGCAGAGATGAGGCATGAGGATAGACCTTCCCATTTGAAAGATCTCAACTTGGTATCCTTAAATATATTTATCTTTCTCATTATCGAGCTTATTATTTAATGCATTAGTGTGCTTGAATATCAAATGCACTGATGTGTAGAGATATTGAAAAAAAAAACGTAAATGTTTTTTCTTTTTTAATACTAAAAAATGAGCCGCAACTGATTTTTCAAAATCTAATTTCATATATTCTTTTAAATAGTAAAAATTTATTTTCTATTTCATTATTTTACCCAAAATTTCAAGGGAGTGATTTACAAGAGAGACATAGTAGGAGCACTATGTACCAGCAGAATACTTTGGAGTAGCATAACTATTCAGAAGATTAGAAACTGAAACATATGGTGATTCACACAAAACCTTGCATAGTAAAAGTTTTAAATTTATTTTTTCTTTTACTAATAAAAAAATATAATTCATGTTAGGGTTTAATTAAAAGAGAGATCATTTGAAATAGGGACATATCGGGAGAAATATGGAGTAGAAAAATATTTTGGAACCACAGAAAGATTAGAATTTGAAAGGTTATGGTGATTTCACTCAAAAACCTCAATAGAAAATAATCTAAATTTTACTGTTAATTTTTTTTACAATTTATGTTAGATTTATTATAATTCAAATATATATATATTATATATATATAATATATAAAATAATTATAATAATAATAATAATAAATTTTAAAAATAAAACCGATATATAAAACATTATATCATTTTACTAGTTAAATTCTTTCGATCTTTGTTCTTATTTAAATTTAATTAAATTCATAAAAAAATCATACTGAACTTAAAAACCCTTGCATCTTCTGCAAAATTTCACCTTAGGTTTAACTTCCTATACCACTTTACAATTAAGGTTTTTCATTTTAGGCATTTTAGATTTAGCGGGTTTGTGTATTTATATATATAGGTTGTTTGACATGTAAAGCAAGGGAATCACTTATTGAATATCCAAATCATGTTCGAGCCTCTCCATTTAAAAAAAATGACTATATGTTATGTGTGCCCCTTGTAATATAATGCAATGGCACACCATTTGTAAAAACACACCAGTATATTATAACAATGTCAATTCTATCTAGTTTGTTCATCGTTTCTCCCTATGTAATATAATGCACTAATGCGCCTCTTCCAAATAGCAATGTTAAATCCTTGCGATGCATTTAGCCTTGCAAATTGCACCATCATAATTTAAAATTATTTAAAAATAATAATTTTCCATGACAGTGATGAACAATTAAACATCAGGTGCATTTAATGGGATAAACACATTGGTGTGTTTATTTAGATAAACGCACTGGTTACTAAAGCTCTTTTTGGATGAAAATTATTTGATTTATTTGTAAAATATATTTAATGGATTCTATATTGAATTGTACAGGTTGTATATTGATAAAAAATGCCTTAGAATGTGTCAAGTAATAAAAACACTTATTGACACAATAATATCACATCAAAAAAGAAGAGAAAGAAAGTTTTTTGTAAATTCTTTACAAAATTAATATGTTTGACCTATATGTAAGTTTAACTAATATGTATTGGTCGGTATGTGTCATGCAGAGCCACAAGATCAAGAAGGTCAATAAGATTATTTCTAATCTAAGTGCAGAAGAGCGAAAAAGCCTGATAGAAAAATTGCAGAAGGATGAATCAGGTGAATAAAAAATATTATTCAATATGAGTTTTTTTTTTAATTTTCATTAATAATATACTTAAAAATATTAGATAACATATTTCAAAAAATCTATTAATTCATATATGTTTAATGTTCTATAGGGCATAACGATGATGGAAGATATCAATGTTGTTCGAAGAAAAGAAAATTTATAGAACATGTAAATGACGATGAATTAGTCCTTAACTCATGTGGAGTGGTGTTGGAAGTTAATTAAAGGGGGATTTCCTTTTACAGAACTATGAGAGAACTAGTGGAATGAATGTATAGATATACATTCTGCTTACAATAAAAAGATAAATCTAATGATTTGAAGAACCAAATTATATCTAAACTACAACAAGCATTTCCAGAACAACGGTCAATGAGACAAGTCAGACTTGAAATATCAAAAACATACAACAACAAAAAAGAATCATTCAAAAGGTAATATTCCAAATTAAAATAATTTTCTAAAATTTTATGTATATATTACTACAAACCATTCATTTATTAATATTGATTCTCTTATGTTTGGTTTTCATATATCAATATAAAAATATTTTATTACCTTTTTCAAGAAGATTATGAAAATCCCCAATGATCAATGAGTTAGTATGTGAAACATGTTAGTAGGAAGGTATAAAAAATGTATAAGGATATGTTCAAAGAAATGGACCTAATTGCATCACAGGAGGAGCCATCTCAACAACCACGTGCTTCAAATGTATGTAATCGTGATAGAGTTTATACATATAAAAATTAATTTAGCATTAAGTATTAATATGTTTGAGTATTTTCTTGCAGAAAAGAAAACAAAATGGAGCTTATTCAACACATAAAATAGGGCGACAAAGAAGAAAAGGGTTGATTTCAAAGTTCGTGAGTAATTGTTAATTTTTCTTTATAATAACTCAATATTTTTTTTTGTATATTTTAAGTTTTTTTATAACAACCATCCTTGAATGTCTTCAAACAGGTGCTAACATACAAAGAAGAGCCATTAGAAGAATTGATTGACATTGTGTTAAATAAGGGTTGTGAGTATATGTTGGCATATCAACAATTAATTGTGGAATATGTAAGTATTTATGTTATTTTACATCTATGAGTTTATAATTAATAGAACAAATTTTTTTTATATTAAATCTATGATTTATGATGGGGTTTAAAACATGCAGGAAACAAAGTATGGAACTATACCAGCAGAAGACTTGTTGCAACAAGGCATGAGACTTGGTTTTGAAACCATATGCACAGTTTATGACTCAATTCTTGCTATGGTAAATTTCTATTTGATTTACATTGATGTATATTATTTATTTCAATTTTGATTATTCTCACCATTGTAGATAGACTCACTACACTTTATTTTTATATTTGGAGATGGAACAAGATCTAGAAGATGAAAACAATCAATGCAATCAACAAAAAATCCCTCCAAATAACCCATGTCATGGAAGTAGCTCGCACTAACAATAGTTCCAGTGAAGAATGATGATCTCTTTGGATATCGATGCACCCTGTTATATTTTTTGAAATAATTGTTTGTGAAAATCAAAATTTTGTTTAATGTAATGGACATAGTGTCCCAATTCAAAGAAAAGGGGTTACCAATAACAATCTCATTTTGTATGACAATGAACCTCTTATTGATATATAATAAATAAGTTTTAATTTATGATATTTTGTTATACAATATAGCTATGAAATATTACATGACTCATTAAATGTATGGATGATTAAATATTATAATGAAGAGATGCAAAATTGTAACAAACAAAGTTCATATACATAGAGGAATGCTCTGATACCAATGTCACGAACAAAGTTTGTATACGCAGCTAAGTGATCTTCAAAACACTTGGAAGATGTAAACATCCATAGAAGGACACTTAATTGTATATTGAATATTATAAAATAATTGATGAGATATGATATGATTAAAATGAGAATGAGGGAATTTATATACCCTAGGAAGGTACCCCTTTACTAATGGACATGTCCTTAGAACACGTCTCTTCAATATTAACTATTAATTAGTTAATCATTAATTATGATTATTATTATTTACATTATTTTTATATCATTTTTATTCATAACATTGTATTCCTCTTCAAAAAGCTTTGTTCTCAAATCTTATTGACAAAAGGGCTTGATCTAATTTCCCATTTCAAGTATCTTCTCACCTATGAAATTTCATCTTCATTGATACTAGATGATATGATGTTCTGATTGATAAAAAAAATTGTTGGACTAAGAGTGGATCTGACCATCCTAGATTAATCTTCTATGGAATCTTCCGATCACTGGAAATTTGTAATGAATGGTTTTCATAGGATTGAAATCTGTAGATTTCAACATTCCTTGGAATATAAATATATTTTTTCCACTATGAATAGTTCAAATATGTAGAATGACTTAGTTTTCTTCTCTTATGATTCAAATGTCGATAAGGGGTTCTTTTAGTTAGACTTTCTTTGATCATGTGTGTGGAAGTTTCCTGTTTTACTTCATATATTGCTTTTGTTGAGTTGGCTACTGAATCATCACTTGGAATTTCCATTGTTTGAACTACAACATCTGACTATGTTTTAACTTCTATTGGTTTCTCATCTTTTTGAGTTGTGATATTAACTAGATCAATGTGCATTCCTCTTTCTTCCACTTGGGCTAAATACTTAGACACTTCTTTCATGATAAGTTCTTCTAATTTTTTTTCAATGATTTATTATCATCCTAAGTTTCTTAATTTCAGTGAGTAGACTTTGATTATGGTTTATGAGATGTAAAAGTTCTTCATTTTCTGAGTCAAATTTATTTGGGTATTCAAGCTTATCATCTTTTAAACACTTTATTTGTTCTAATAATCTTTGGTTAAGGTTCTTTAAGCATAAACTTTCCTCCTTTTCATGATATACTTTTGTTAAGTTTTTTCTTAGAAATTTCATTTTCTTTTTCTAATTGGTGTTTCTTAACATTACTTTTTCTCACTTGTGTAAGTAGTTTCTGATTATGCTCCTTCAAAGATGAACTTTCCTTATTTTTGTTGGATATGAATTCTTCAAGATCTTTTTGCTTCTTTGATACTATTTATAGGTTCTCTTAAAACATTAGTTTTAAAATATCTTTAAGATATTTTGATGAAGGCATTATCAATTTTAATTTTGTTTTCAGGTCTTGGACTACGACCGTCTTCTTATTGTAAGGGAACATACAAAAAAAAAAATTATGTGTTTAAAATGAATGTACCTAATTCCTTGAACCAAGGTCGTCTGAGAATTATGTCAACCTATTTGTCAAACATATTTACGACACAAAACTGAGATGTACTCATAATCATCAACTATTACTTGTAATTATAAATTTCATATTCTTTTTCACAAAATTACCTTTTTGTTCACTTATATTTGGCTCTAGAACTAATAGTTGATTTGCCAAATTAGTATTCATGTAATTATTCTTGATGCTTGGATTAGTAGCGATACTATTCTCTTTCCTTTGGATACACCCTTTTAACGTAAATAATCTAAAATCTATAATTGGAATACCTTTATAGGAGAATCTTCCTACCTTTGTTTTTGAACTAGACTCCATTTTATGTTTATCGAGGTGAGATTAGGGTTTTGGAGGTAACCCTTTCCTAATCTTATTATTTTTTTGTAGTAGTACTTTTAGGTATTATTCTTAATACTCCCCTTTTTTATTATTATTTCTTTTACCTTTTATCATACCTTCTTCTTTTCCTTTTTAATCAAATAATATTTAATAAAACTTGAAAGTTCTTTGACTTTAATTTAAACCCCCGTTTAATTTACTGACTTTAATCAAAGTGCTTTCTAAATTAATTAAAGTATAACTCCCATATTTTAAATTTATAGTTTAATTATTATTTTATTACTTGACTCTTAACTTTAATACCCTATTTTCCTTAGGATGTCACCTTTAATTCCTCCACTTCATCGAATATATTTAGTGTATATCAATTTTTTATGGGCATCGTGACTCACGAATGGCCATAATCCTTTGAAACAGTGGCTTATAAAAGGTGCCTACAACAATGCCCCACCAATTCAAATCTCAAGTACGCAAATGGCACATGTAGGCAATGTATGAAGGGAACGTCTAATTAACAGTCAAACTTGCAGATGGTTTATCGTTGTACAAACGCATTAGACAATAAATTACAGGAGAGGAATGAGGATTTACAGCAGGAATCAGGTGGCAGTGGAGAAGGCGGTGGATTATTGTTAGTTGATCTATTTGATGGTGATAGTATGTCCTCAACGGGGCTATGGTTGTTGGTGATGGGGAATGGGTGACGAATAGGTGGTGCATGATGGTAGTGAACCTGCTTAATGACGACGATAGTTGGGAGGCACGAGTGACTTTTGGTATTCTATATGCAGCGGGCCAAAGGACAACAAGGGATGTCGACAGTCAGTTGATTGTGTTGTTCCAGGAGACAATAAAGTATGTCAGTGGTTGCGTTGTTCAGGGGCTCAGCGAGGGATTGTGGTGGCTGCATTATGTAGGGGTCAACGGGTGGACGATGACAAATAGTTGGCTACGCATTTTGTGTTTTATTTTTTATTGTTTTTAATAAAAAAATTTATATAATATATACATTAGGGGATTTTTGAGGTCTAAAGTGGACCCTACTAATAAAATTATAAAATAATAGTGGAAATAATAAAATAATATTAGATTACATCATCAAATTTTAGAGGGAAAAAAGAAGAAAATATTTTTTCAACTCGTATTTTTAACTTATCCCCCTATGGGTTTACACAAATTTCGAGCAGAAACACTCGTTGGATGCAGAATTTGATTCCTCATCCAATGATTACTGATGTTGCATACTTTCGATGAACCCTGCTACACGAAAAATGAAAAATACATTAAAAACGTGATTTCAATCATGTTTTTCCATGTATTTATCATTTTTCATGTAGCATGGTCTATCGAAAGTATGCAAAATGGGTAGTCCTTGGATAAGGAATTAAATTTTGCATCCAATGAGTACTCTTGCTCAAAATTTGAGTAAAATCTTAGGGAGATAAGTTGAAAATACAAGGTCAAAAAGTAGTTTTATTATTTCTTTTTTTATTTTTTTATCTTTTTACTTTTTTTCCTTAGACCTCAAAATTCCCCTAATGTTTTTCTTTGATTTTTTTTCTTTTATAATTTTTATTTCTCCAAATGCATCATAGGACGAATAGGTATGTTGTATATTATTTTTTTTATATATGATATTTTTTAAATGCTTATTACTTTTTATTTTTGGTTTTAAAGTGTTTTTTAACTTTTGGTTTTTCTTCTTTTTCTTTAATTTTTTTTTTTCACTCTTTTTTTCTTATATATGTAAATATTTTTTTCACATATTTGTTTTAAATTATTTTTTGTATTTTGCTATTGTTTTTCCACCTTTTTTTTTTAAACTACTTTTTGTATAAAAGAAACACTCTTTTATTTTTGTATGTAAATTTTAATATCTATATCTATAATCTATATCTATATCTATATCTATATATATATATATATATATATATATAATATATATATATATATATATATATATATAATATATATATATGGAGAAACTCCAAGCTCTTGTAGCTAAATGCTTTCAACAACAACAATTTTGATGAATATTGATGGAGAAAAGTTGATCAGAGAACTTGGCTCTGATACCAATGTAACGAACAAAGTTCATATACACAACAATAATATTCAGAATACTTCGAAGACAAAGACATCCATTGGAGGACAAGTAATTGTATATTGAATATTTTAAAAGAAATGATGAGATATGAGATGATTACAAATGACAATGAGGGCCTTCTTATATACCTTAGGCAGGCAACCTTTCACCAATGGTTATGTCCTTAGGGACATACCTTTTCACTAACTAGTTACTAATTAATTATTATTATTATTTATTATTATTATTATTATTATTATTATTTTAATGTTTTACATTATTTTTGTATTGTTTGGTTTCATTTTATATATATAAATTGAAATGAACAAAGTTTGTTTATGCTATAGAATGTTTAGAACATGTCAAAGATGAAGGCTTCCATTGAGAATACAAATATGTATATTGAATATTGTATAAAGAATTGATATGAGATTATTACAATGAGTGTGGACCTACTTATATAACCTAGTAAGGTACCCCTTCACTAATGGGCATGTCCTTAGAACATGTCTCTTCAATACTAACTATTAGTTAGTTAATCATTTATTATGATTATTATTATTTACATTAATTTGTATTGTTTTTATATAATTTTTATTCATAATAGAAATCTGATAATATAACAAATGAATCCAAACATCATATAAAAATGGACTAATCAAATTTTAATTTATATGAATACTATTATAAGATATATGTCAATTTTTTGATGAATAAGGGATTTAAAAATTTACAATAATTGCACTGTCACAGGTCAATGTTTCCAAGAAAAGAGAAAATATCATATAAAAAATTGATGCATTCATAGCATAAAAACGCACTAGTGCGTGATTTTATATAAACTTACTGTGACAACATATTTTGGCATGACCAATGCCTTTTCAGAAAACAAGAGGTGCAAGGCACTTATTTCTTCAAGCATCAATATTGTTTGAAATTAACACCCCGGTGCATTGTAATATTTAATGCACCAGTTCTTTCCTAGAATTAACACCCCAATCCTGCAAAATATTATTTCCAATCCCGATGCATTATGAAAACTAACAACATTAGTCCTTTTATATAACTAATGCATCGAAGCATTTAAAGTAACAATATGCATTGGTGTTGCAAGTTTAAACAAAAGCACTAGCACATCAATTATTTTTTGTGTGCCCTAATGTCATTCCTTACAAGAACGCCCTGGGCTATTTTTTATCTATTAGCACCAATGCGATATATACTACACATCAATGTTCTTTGCATTCAATTCCTCAGTGCTTTTAGTTATGTATACAACCTAGTTCATTTATATATATAGTGCACTGGTGCTACTTGTTCCATTAAGCACACCATAAACAAATGTCCGCTAAAACCTCCAGCCACCCAGAGTTTTTCAGTTGTGATGAAGTTCCATTTAAATCTCCGCTAAAACATCCGGTATTGAAAACATATGTTTTAGAAGATGTTTTTTTCACAAAATTTGCCAAATTTTGCCGATTTTATAACACTAAAAACATTTGTTATAACCTCTGTTAGAAGGTCATTTCCTTGTAGTGTGTTGTCTCACTTTATCATCCACACTAAACTTGAAGTCATGCAAAATAATGTTGTCAAGTTTCTACCTCAAACATAGTTTAATGTGCCTTTGATAAGGAAAATTTTAGCAGCTAATATTCATAGATGGGCTAATTTTCTGTGCTTTTACAAAAAAAATATTCGCCAATTTCCTCTAAAACCGATTCACCCAAATTTCATATTATACGATTACCTTACCTTATAAATAACCAATATATCATAGATACCATATAAAATCATTAAAACGTGAATTATTTTACAAAAATATTGACAAACATTTTATAGTTTTCATATTAAGGACTAGTAAGATTCACCAAGGTTTCTAAACTTTAAGATAAATTTCCAACCTTAAAATTTTCCCTAGCCTTTGATCTCCCCTCTAACCAACTTTTAATTTCGTTAAACTTAGACTAGAAATACACAAGCTCATAGCTCAATTTTGCATACTAGTTTGTAAATATCTGGTCATCATTGAACTTGCTACCAATATGTATGCATCTTTTTCCCTCATGCTTGCCTTACCTCCAAACAAGATGGAAAAAGTGTTTCATAATAGGTCTTGGTTTTCCATCAAAACTTGGATATGCTTTAAAAATTTATATTCTGGTTCTATCCAAGAACTTAATTTTCTTAGAAAGCCTCATAGCACGGTTCGGTCTTCTTCTTAGAGTAAGCCTTCATGAAACTCAGATAGGGTTGAAATATATCACAAAAGGGAGCCTTAGAGAAAGCCGAAATACTTCTTAGTTAGAGCCTCAGGTTAAGAGCTTAGATAGCCTTGGGGGATGGCTCATATTTTCTACCATAGATCATCAAAATGTTCCTCAAGAAAAGTCACTTTAGACCTGTGAGATGAGTTTGAAGAAAGGTTGCCTCAAACCATCCTAACTTCATAAATCAAATTGCTTAAGGACATGCAAAACAAACCTCTAAATGGCCTCAGGACAGAGTAGATATTAGCCTTAGTAAGAACATGAATAATAATCCTTTATACAATCAAAAAGGAACCTAAGGAAATGTGAATATGTCACAAAGAATAAACCTCAAGAAATGGATCTTCTGAAGAGCTTGGTCTGCATTAAAGGACACTTGAGAAATTTGGCCTAACAAACATCTATCTTGTGGCCTCCTCAGACCTCAGGTCTAGCCTCAGACTATCTTGAATCTGTTCAAAAACTAACTTATATCTTTCCTAATAAATCAAATAAAGAATGTGATCAAAACTCAGAAAAAATACCTTAACAAATATTTATGTCTTATATTTTAGATCAACGAATTACTCACTAGAAATTAAATATTAGAGCAATGAAATGAAAATATGTGAATTACAAAAAATCATAAAAAATATAGACACGGATATATGTGGTTCGCCAAATTTTGGCTACATCCATGTAGAATCATAGAGTCCTTCCTTTTACATTATCTAGCAAATTGAAGGGATAAAACTTACAACAAATTCGTTGTAACTTCATCTTCGCTCTCACACAATATCCTATGTTTTTATCACATAGAATGATACACAACCTGATTCAAATTGGATCATTATATTGTTTCCCATCCATCTCAATTCATTTAGAGTGGAAAAAGTGGAGGAATCAGCTCAAGGGACCACTTTTACTGGCTAGACCCAATTTGGCAAAACGAGGTTTGAAATCTTCCAAGAGCATTTTGAGGCATCAAACTATGTTTTTTTTTTTTGGTTTTTTTTTTTTGGGGGGGGGGGGGAATTTCCACTAAAGTCCCACACCTTTCCATGTTATTTTACACATGGAAACCTTTCCAATGACACACACATCATGTCAATCGGAGTCCGTAAGCAAAATTTATGCCACTAAGAAGCTGACCTTCCTGTTTTCACACCTATAGCTCGAAAGTATGTCACGTCAACCCCCATTATTCATATAAAAGGAGCTAGCCATGTGTTTGTGATGTAAAATACTCTAGAAGAGTATATTTTGTAACTCTAGTTAAGAGTTGATGTATTCAAACTTAACCACTACTAGGCTATCGGGCTGTGTTATAATCGGGCCACTAGGATGAAGAGGCATTCCATTCTTTCAAGAGCATTTTGTTCCATAGTTGAGTGAAGATATCCATGAGAGATAGGAGGTAGAGAACACTGTAGCAGCCCACGTGCCACAAATATTACTTCTTTGTATCTGCAGCCATATTTCCAGACAGAGAAAGAGAGCGAAGCGGCCTCACCTTCCAACTTGTTTTTCTCTCGAAAGGGTTTCCCAAAGAGTATCTTGTGTATTATGTGTGTGTGAACTTATTTTTTCATTCTCTACTTTTCTTCTTGATTTAATTTTACATGCATGCACTAATTACAGTTAATTTTACAGATCTAGAAATTAAATAAAATTGTAATAGTGTAGAATCTCAAATTTTTAATATAATATTACCAGATCTGTTGTGACGAACTATGTAGTGGAATATCCACAACATTTTATAGATAATTTGGTACCATAGAAGGTTTTTTTGGCTATTTTGTGGAGATTGCAGGGATCTATATGGGTGAGGACGAAAATCGTAAAACCCTAATCATGGGTCACGAATCTGGAAACAAACCTCGCGATCCCGCAGAGGTCAGGTTTTCATGGCTTGAAGAACAAGTCACAAATATAAACCGCAATGTAAACCTCCTCATGGAAGCCCTAAGAAATAATATGGGGATATTTGGAGAAGAAGGGGGTTCGAATGCAGAGGAAAAATAATAAGGTGGATCGGGAGATTGGGAAGGCACAGATAACTAGCCAAAGAAAGAACCTGGAAAAGATCAACCCAGTTCGAGTGTTGTGAACCAATCCTTGTTTAAAGTGGAAAAAAAATTTAGATATCAAGCCATACCACGGTAATATCGACACTATGATTCTGAACCAATGATTGCAACAACTAGAATTTTATTTCAATGTCCATAAGATCGAGGAAGGGCGGAAGATCTCATTCGTGCGGTTGAAATTGGAGGACCATGCACTCACTTGGTGGGAGAGCCACATAGAAACCTTGAGGCTAGAGAGAGAACCTCTAATGACTAAGTGGGACGATTTCAAAATCCTCATTAAGTCACAATTTTATCCCATTGGGTACGTGGAAGACCAATGGATCCAATGGCATTACTTCAGGCAAAAGTTAGGTGAAAGCATGCAGGAGTACACCAATGAATCCAGAAAGATGGCTATAATGTTGGGTATCTCTACAAAGAACCCAGATGAAATCCTCAAATATTTGAGGGGTCTGCACCTCCATCTGCGTGAGCAAGTGATGTTGTTAAAGCCAAAAACGATGGATGAGGCTTGTGTACAGACACAGTACTTGGAGAACATAGGCCTAAAAAGAGTGCAATCAAGTGGATTGAAGAAAAAGGAGAAACAAGACGCTTCTAAGGAGGGGAAGAAGAAGAAAAAAGGGGGAAAAGATAAAAATACAACAACCAGAACACACCAGTGCAAATATCCTAGCAACCACTACAACCACTGCAAAATTGATGGCCATACAGAGTAGAAGTGTTGGAAGTTGCATCCAGAGCTGAACCCAAAGAAAAAGAAGAAATATAATAAGAAGAAGAATCTCATGGCCAATAATTCGAGCAACCAAGTTGGAAACAGCTCGTATGTGGATGATAAGATCACATGTACATCAGTGTAGAAGGAGGTGAATCTGAATATCCTTTAGCAACAACAAGAGAAAGAAATGACCAAACTATTTAATGTAAAGATACAGGTGAAGAAGACGAAGATTGATACTATGTTTGACTCAGGATCGTAGGCAAATATCATTGCAACAGATCTGGTCAACAAGTTGGGGCTAGAAGTTCATGGTCATCCAAACCCATATCCACTAGGATGGGTACATAAGGATGCAGAGCTGAAGGTAACAAAACAATGCAAAATTAGATTTTCTATCAATGTTGATTTTATTGATGAAGTAGATCTGTATGTGGTTACCCTTGATGTATGTGGAGTCGTATTTGGGAGTCCATACATGTACATGCATGATGTAATATTCATGAGGAGATATAACCAATACCAGCTCATCAAGGATGGAAAATTATTCATCATGAACGCGCCCAAAGGCAAGTTGAAAATCTCACTAGTAAGTGCCAACCAGACCAAGAAATTGATTAGTTCCAACAAGAAGTATGTTTCATTGTTTTTAAGAGAAAATCAGTCTGCTGAGGAGTAAATAGGAGGTAAGGCATCCATAGAGGGGTGTAATAAGAAATAAAAACAATAATTGGAGGAGTTTTTACAATAATACAAGGACGTGTTCTGAGAGCCTAAAGGGCTACCCCCTAAGAGAGAAGTGGAGCACGAGATCCAGCTATTGCCAGGCTCCCAATTGCCAAATATTAGGTTGTACAAGTACTTTGTTATAGAAGTAAGCGAGGTGGAGAAATAGTTGCAGCAACTGCTGGAACATGGTGTCATTCAACCGAGTACATCACCATTTGGGTCACCCATCATCATTGTGCCAAAGAAGGATGGGACTTGGTGGATGTCTATAGATTACAGGGTTGAATAAAATCTTGCTTAAGAACAGATACCCCCTACCCAAGATAGAAGATCTGCTAGATCATTTGCAATAAAAAAAGTATTTCACCAAGCTGGACTTGAAGTCTGGATATCACCAGGTTCGAGTCAAAGAAGAAGATACATTGAAGGTCGCCTTCAAAACTAGGCAAGGTTTATATGAGTGGTTAGTTATGCCTTTTGGCCTATGTAATGAACCAACTACATTTATGAGATTAATGAATGATGTACTGCACCCTTTTATAGATTCATTTGTTATTGTCTATTTGGATGATATACTAGTATATAGTGCTACCCAGGAGGAGCATATTTCACATTTTCCACAGGTACTAGAAACATTAAAGAAGCATCAACTACTAGAAAATACCAAGAAGTGTGAGTTTGCGTAGCAGTCCTTGGTGTATTTGGGATATGTGATCGGTGGAGGATAATTTAAGATAGATCCCTCCAAGATGGAGGCCATCATGAAATGGTCAATGCCTACTAATGTTACTGAGGTTAGGAGTTTTGTTTTCTGTGGTAGCATCATCACTCCATGCCATGACAGCAACTGGCAAGAGTTTCAAGGGGGGAAAAGGGCAGCATAAGGCTTTCAATGAGTTAATGAAGAAGATTGGTGAAGCACCTGTTATGGAATTACCAAACTTGCAACAACCCTTTGAAGTGGAGGAAGGCATTTTTTCTACCATTCTAAAGTATTTCATGGGGCAGTTCTTAACTACCCTACCAACGATAAGGAGATTTATGCCATAGTGCAAGCTGTGAAGAAGTGGAAGCACTATCTGATGGGAAAGGAGACAATAATCCACATGGATCACCAGCCGTTATAGTACATACAGGCCAAAAATAATCTGCAACAGACCAGGAATTACAAGTGGATGGGGTTTTTATAGAAGTTTCATTTGGCGATCAAGTATAAGAAGGGAAACAAAAACAAGTTAGCCAATATGCTTTCAAGGCCACCCACATCAAATATTACAACTTTAGGTACTCTTATGCACATGGATCCATTCATGCATGATGCATATAGAGAGGCATATTCAGAAGATGAGGAGTTCAAGTAGGTGTATCAGCAGTTGCAGAGTCAGAGTCATGTTGTAACAACCCTAGTGAAAGTTCCAGGTAAAAATATATAAATACCATGGATGATGGGACACATATTCCAAGCTGGATGGTGGGCAAGACATCCTAGTGTGTGTTCATTTGGTTGTTTATGGCTAAGGAAATTGGAAAAGGCAATGGCTAAGGCATTAAAGAGGAAAAAAGGTAGTTTGACGCATTTATTTATGAAAACAATGGAAATTAGGAGAAATAGAAGGTGAAAGGTCACATGTTGCATGTGAGGAGGAAATTGAAGGAAAATAATGGAAAATGAAGAAAATAGAGGCCTCATTAATAAAAAGGCTTCTGAGGATCAGTGGGAAAAGACTTGGTCATTTCAGTTTTGGAGCTCTCTCATTGTTCTCTCTCTCTCTCATACTCTTGGACACTTAGATTTTTCTTGGAACACTTTGGAATTGGAGAAAGAAAGGCAAAGAAGGAAAGAGGAAGCAAAGGTCAAGTAGGGAAAGCCAAGATCAAGCAGCTGCAATAGGCTTCATTATAGGTATTAACTTGGATGCATATTTTCCTTGCTAAATTTGGCATGCATGGGATTGCATGTGTTTCTTTTATACCATGGCATGGGTCTTTCTAGGTGTGATATTATTTTCATCCTAGCCTTTCCATTTCCTGATAGATTTGATGAGATGGGTTCTCTCATGCATTTTGTGGGGAATGGCTAGATTGGATTCGAAGCTAAGTGGGGTGGATCTCTGAATTGACAAATGGATGGTGGTAGTGGTCCCTAAACTAAATTGAGGATGCACAAAGCCACTGGCCTAGTAACCCCTGAACCAGACTGTGGGTTGTGGTAAATCCAGATTGTGTGCCTCAGTGGGCCTATGAATCCTTGTCAATGAATGGTGGGATATATGGTAAAGCCAAGAGATGGATTTTCTCTTCGTTGGGCCTAGTGATTCTGGGATGGAGTGCATGGTAAAGCCTGGAGAGTATGTCTCAGTGTAAGGCCTAGTGATCCCTGAATCAGATTGCAGATGCACAGTAAAGCCTGAGAGACTAGGAGGCACTCCAATTCCTCACTGTATAGGAGGAGAACTCCGGTGGCATCCACATTGATTGGTGTTTTTGATGTGCTATATGAGTCCAACATTCATGCTTGGAATATGGCACGATGATGATTGGCTAAATAGATACTTGGCTCAACCAATCTATGGTTGGGTGGAATGTGGTAGTCCCATCACCGGTTGGTTCATTGCATTATTAATGAAAAATTCATTCCCTTTATTTTCATGTGCAAATGTATTGATGTATATATGGATTTTGATGGCTGATATTCTTATTGTATTTACGTTCCTATTATGTTTTTTATATGCACATTTACCTTGGAGAGTGTTACAAAGTGGTATCATAGCATGGTTCAAACACTTGGACTAGATGGGCTCTATCATAGGTGAAATGAAGAACAAAGGTTAAATGTTAGACCTTTCTGTCATATCTATTCTAACTTTTATTCTGTGGCATATTAGAAGTTGAAAATTTTTCCATAATGAAGGTAAATCCCACTGATAATGTGGTTAAAATTTCATATATTGGTTCACAATACTTTAGGAATTATGGTCTAAGGAAGATGACCTTCCTGAATGCACCTTTAAAAAGGTCATGTTGGAATTTCTGCAATAATTTATCTTTTGGAGGCTTTTAGAAGTTGAAAACTTTTCCACATTGAGGAGGCATACCAATTATTATGTGGTATAAATTCAAGATATTGTGTCACAATATTTGAGGACATATGATTAGAGGGAGTCGAGCGTTCTGAATGCTCCTAAAATTAGGCCTCAAATAGGTCACGCTGAAATTTTTGTTATAAATTTTCATATGGGCACTCTCAAGAGATGAAATTTTTTTCCAAACTAAGGGTAAATCCCACTC
This sequence comes from Pinus taeda, assembly GCA_000404065.3. NCBI lineage: Eukaryota > Viridiplantae > Streptophyta > Pinopsida > Pinales > Pinaceae > Pinus > Pinus taeda. The sequence continues at coordinate 10,189 of APFE030411476.1, read as the reverse complement.
ATATTGTGATAAAAAATTTAGACATGTATGCACATTATTTTAGGAGATATGACCAGTGGAAGTCGAGATTTCTGGATACTCCTAGAATTGTGCACCAAATATGATTGTATTGGTATTTTTGTTATAATTTTTCATCTATGAAATCTCAAAAGTTGAAACTTGAACCATAGTGAGAAAAACATATCACTGATCATATGGTTCAGTTTCCATAACTTGTACTACTACATTTCAGGATAGTTGCATTGATTCATTCGCTATATTAGTTTGCATTCAAAGTGTTTGATGAAATGCTTAAATGGTTCAATGATTAATTGCATACAAATTGTTTGATAAAATGCCCCAATGAGTACGTTGTTTGTGGTTGGGGATAGTATTGATGTGTAATATTATTGTTGTAGTTGATGTATTGCTACTTGTATGCAAATAGTTTTCTATATTAGTTTGCATGTATAGTGTTTGAAGAAATGCTTACATGCAAATGTAATAGTATAGTAGTTGTTTGAAGAAAAATGTAAAAGTATAGTAATTGTTTGAAGAAAATGTTATTTTTTGGAAGGGATAGTATTGTAGTATAATAATATGGATGTAGTTGAACTATGCCTATTTTTATGCAAATAAATTGAATAATTTCATGTAGGGAATTTGGAAGGTTGCATGCAAGGAATTTGAAAAGTTGCATGTAAGGAAATGGAAAAGTGTCATGTTTTTAGTTATTATGTTGCAAGTGGAATAAGTGCAATGTTTTGACTTAATCTCATACAAAATGTATGAGAAATAAAAATCAATTTCTTTTCAAGTGTGGTTAGTAGAGCTTTGGAGATCCCACTTCCATAATTGGACATTGGATATCGGGCCATTATAGTAGCTTCCTCCTTCTACCTTAGTGTGGACCATGGATAGTAAGGGGGTATGCTTATAGGTTTTTTCAATGCTTGATTGAATGTGTGTCATTCATGCATGCATATCAGTTTCATGTGTGTCTCTTACACTTACATAATTGTTGCATTTTCTTAATGATGGATTAGAGTTGTAGTACGATTATCAAGGAGAATTTGATATTTATTTCATGAAATTTATTTAAAATAAGTCTATCACTAGCTGTGTATAAATTCTTTGTCACTTACATGTTGATTTCATGATACCTACTTACATCCTTGTATGTTAGGTTAAATTTTTGAATATTTTGATTACATGTATTAGTCTTGTAGGTTGATTACAATAATTGATCACTTATGTTCGACTACATGTGTTTATGCGTGGGTGTAGTTGATTTGGCATTGCTTATGCATAATGTTGGTTGCATGTGGCAATGCATACAATGGAGTAATGGTTGTTGTTATGCATGTATGGTTGTGGCTATGATTATGCATGTATAGTAGGTCAAACATGCCTTGTGAAGTCATTGTATGCAATTTAGGTCGTCATGGTGCTATTGGTTGTTATTGTGTGAATGAGTTGGCTGAGATAAAGCAAGAGATGCAGATTATCAAGTGAGGTTGCAACATCGGACCTTGAGGCGAGGACATGTCGTCATATAGGTTTGTGTGTTTGGCATGCAGGTGTGTAGGTTAAGGATTGTTATACGCTTTAGGGTTATATACATTAGGTTATGTACATGCCTTTTGATGTTATGGTTACATTCATGATAGATTGTAGATGATGAGTGTGGTTATATTGACATGTGTCAGTCAGTCAAGAATGATAGTAGCTTGTAGTTGTATGCATTTCTATTGTTGTTTTATATTAGATAACCTCATGATTATGTTATATGTTGTTGATGAGTATGTTATAGGTTAAACTTGTTGATTTTTATATGACAATTAGCTTAACGATTCAGTTTTATGTTGTTGATGAGCATGATATACAACTTAGTCTCATTATGTGATATTAATTTGATGATTAGAGTTATTTCATTGAGATCTTGATGTCGTAATTTGGATTGGTCATATGTGTAATGGTTATGTTCATTGCATTGAAGTTCTTGATATTACATGTATTGTGCTAACCTAGTTTGACCTATTTAGATGGTTATCATTACGATACTTAGGTATGAGCTGACATATTTGTGATATGGTGTCATAATAATCTAGATTGAACATACATATGTGATTGTTATGCATGAATGACAAATGCTTATGAGCTTATGACTTGAACACGTTAGTTAGTTACTATTACTGATATCATGATTTATGTTTGAGTTGATATGTTGTGAAGTTGTATCATGATAACCTAGATTTATTGTGTAGACAAGATAGCCTCCCCTGGTATATATTAAGGTATGAGTTTTCTTATGTCGTATATTTGGTGCTTGGTTGTTTGATTATGACGTCTATTTGGTGTTTGAGTGTTTGGTGCCTAGTTGATTTATTTAACATGGCATATTTACAAGTGGTTGAATGATTGATGAATTGCTTAATATGAGTATGTGTTCAAATGATTTTGTTTTAAGATGATTGTACTAACATGTATGTGTTAATACAGTTGATATGTACCTGAATGTAGTTGATAGTTGTAGCATTATGACTAATGAATATGGATTATGTCAAATTAATAGATATGATTGGCATATTTACAAGTGGTTGAATGATTGATGAATTGCTTAATATGAGTATGTGTTCAAATGATTTTGTTTTAAGATGATTGTACTAACATGTATGTGTTAATACAGTTGATATGTACCTGAATGTAGTTGATAGTTGTAGCATTATGACTAATGAATATGGATTATGTCAAATTAATAGATATGATTGTCTTGATATTTGGAGCATGTGGTTGACATGTGTGAGCAATTGCAGGGTAACATGCTTGGTATTATAATAACAAGGTAATAGTTGATGTCTCTATATGGCTAACAATTGCATGATGTGACAGTACATGGTAAGACTCGCTTATAGCAAGGTAAAAAGGTAAAATAAAGGAATTGGGAAAGAATTCCTTTGGCTATGTTTTGAAACCCTAATTCCAAACCAATGATTATTTTGCATACAGGAAGTCTTCTTAACCTTAATCTAGTCTTAAATTATGTGGATACATGCTATATTCATCAACATGTACTTGATAGGTATACTACTTAGTCTTTAGCTATAGGTGGATCTATTAAAGGATTAGATTCCCTTGAGAGATGGTGTGGATGTGTTCAGTTGCAACCAATGTGCTTGGCACAACAAGATAAGGTAACTGGTGTATTTTTACTTATGCACTAATAATTATGTGTTTATGGTAGTATGATATCGGGGATTGCATGACAAGAGACTACCATGAAATCTTGAAGAAGGCTCTGCTTGAGTTTCTCTGGGAACCATGGGGATTGAGTCATGGTGTTTGTTGTTAGACTTGTGCTTTTGGTCTTTTGTGATTGTTGCACTTGATTTGCAAGTTTGATTTTGATTGGTGCATAGCTATGCCACTTTATTTATGGAGTCGTGTTTTTATTAGTTTTCATGGTTTTCTTGTTGTTGTTGTTTCATTCTTTCCTTTTAACGTTTTGAGTCTGGGAATTGGTTGGGAAAGAGGAAAGTTAATGTAGTTCGAGGAGAGATATGTTATACCCAACATCTGATGCAAGACTCAGATTTAGCTCGGTGTATGAGTAAGCACAACAGAAGGTAAGACTATGACAATCGGTTGGATTGGTTGGGTCAAATGTGGTAAATGGATAGATGTAGCGTAGAAATGAGAAAGGTAACTAGAAAAGGTAAAGTAAATGGATCAGAGGTGTCATATGCTTTGGCTATGTTGGGAACTATTTCTCTTAATGCCTATGTGTAAATAAGGAATTTCTCTTGACCTAGACCTCATGTTATCTGGTAATTATGTTATGATCATGATTATGTTGATGTTTATATATGTATACATGAATGTATGTATGTCGTTGTCTGACAAGGTGATGATTGTCTTATGCTAATGATTATATATGTATGTATCTATGTATCTATGTCATTGTCTGATAGAGATTGTCAGGGATCATTCTTATGAAGGAATAATTGCCTATGCAACTGAATGGCATGAAGAGGTTCCTAGCTCATGAGGAATCGAGTGGGAAGAGTAGTCATGACAAATATATCAGGTAAATATCATGTGATTATGAGTTAATATTATGTGATTATATTATGTCTATGTGATGGATAGGTTATACCAAGGGATACATCAGCAAAGAAAAAGTAGCATGGTCTGTGGCATGCTAGGATAAGCATGGATGAGATACTGGAAGCAAGGTTTCTTGGTAAGTACATTGTGGTTTTGGATGTGTGGTACTATTTTTGTGCATACGTTGTATATGTTGTACATGTTGCATCTATGATGTGTGAAATTGTGGTGTTGTGTATACATGTGTGCATGTTATTTATGCAATGCTATGTACAGGATGGTACAAATAGGGTTGTGTGAATATTGCATATGGGGTGTTGTATACATATTGTACTATCTTCATGATGTATATGTGATGTGTGTGCATATGGTTCTCTGTGCATGTTGGATATGCAGTGCTGTGTACAGATGATGCTATGTATATATTGGATATTGTTGACAGTGCTGGACCTGCCAACATGTCAAGGGGATCTCCCTGGTAAGAAGTCCCAATTAGACCTCAGACTGTTTGGTGTAGGAGTCCCAAAAGTGGGTTGTAAGGTAATGCTTTGACCGCGATGTCCCATAGAGGCAAGTAAGATAACTCTGTTAGTGGAAAGGGTGTGACCTCTACAGTGAGTCAAGGAAGGTGAATGAGAGGTTCTAACATAATTGGGTTGGGATGAGTGCGCCCCTTGACAACTTGTATCAGTACTCAGCTGGGAAGGGAATACACGAGCGAAGATGCATCACAAGCTAGAAAGAAGATTAGTTGAAAATCCAAAGTGCTGGTTAAACTAATAGCACATCAACAAGATTCATATAATTGCATACGAAGTAGTTCATACACAAATACATAAGTTAAACAACATACATCATTAAAGCAACCTGAGCAGTCCAACTACAATAACAACATATGCATGAAAATGTGTTGGCTCTTACTATATAAATAAGTATAGGTTCCAATCATATAATACATCCATGTAAACCTACTAGCCCAACAGTGAAATGTTACAGCCACATATGCCTCCTCCTCCAAAGAGATGAACTAGCTCCATGTAGTGGAGAAGCCAAGCCGCATTACAGTATTGTCCAAGCTCTTTCCAAGATAGTCTTTTCAGAAGCATGGCTACCCAAAAGCCTATACACTAAGTTATGAGGGACTATTTATATCAAAGGGTGGGGTGGCCCTTGAAATTCCCCTTTGTGACTGTTCAACTACCCTCATGACACTTCACCTACTCTATGACTGTTACATTCACTATTGACAATTGACTTACATTTGACATGACTCAACATTACAATGTACATATACCCATGTGAACACAATGGCTTGAGCAAGCCAAACTAGACATCACTCTGACTTAGACAACTATAGAAGTCGAACTTCTCAACATCCTCATGCTGATCAATAGTAACATATTGATGCCAAGCTCTATAGTCTCTGATAGTGTCTGTGTGTTCCACAATGACATTTGTCTAAAACCTGACCTTCGCCTCCATAGCATCTGGGTACACTGCTTGGGCTCCTCTATCCAACTCATTTGATAGCATGCACATCATTGTCTTCAATGTGGTCAGACCAACAACATATGTGTGCATTGATCTAAGAGGATCTCATTAGGTCAATTGCACAGGTCATCGTCAGTGTTCAGTATCGCCGTCAATTCAGTTCGGTGTCGTCCGATTCGACAATGTTGATTATGGATCATGTTGTTCCAGTTATGTGGTTTTTCATGGCATTCAGTTGAGATGGTTTAGCACCTAGTTGTTGACATGAGTTTGTCATCAGTTCCCCAGGAATTGGTCAATGACATGTGTCTTGTCATTCACCTCGTAGGATTTGGTGTCAACATGGGTTTTGTTGTCAACTCATATGTTGATCATCGACATGAGTATGTTGTCTGTTGCAGAGGTTAGATATGTCATTGAGGTTGTCATCGCAAAGGTAGCTGGTGTCAATGATGTGTATATGGTTTTATGTCACATTGTGACAATATGTTGTGCATTGGTTTTTGAAAAACAAATAAAACCCTAATCCTAAACCTAAACCTAAATCTATGGATCATGTATTGAACACATTACAAATTCAAAATATACCTAGAACCTAAGTCCTAACCTATCGCAACACCAACAATATGTGTTAATACAAAAACCTAACATCAAAACGTAATGATAAAAACCTAAAGTATAAAACCCGTTTTAGCTCTAGGGCTATGTTGTTAATACATTATAAAACATTATAATAAACAGTTCATTCCTAACCGCATTTGGAGGTCTTAACCGAAACCATTAGCATGTGATCGTGTTGTGTATGAGAACTATCGGGGTTAGCATAGACCACCAGATTTTAATCGCAGTGGATACAATGACATATGAATGGGTTTTGGATAGACCGTCAAGTTAACCACAGTCAGTTAACCATCGGAGCTGTCACCACAGTGGAGGTCATGACATTCGAACGTTTCATTGTAAAATGTTAGAGTTATTGTTACAGCGGAGTTAAGTAGGAACCACGAGGACTTCGGAACTGCTAGATAGTTGTCGCATGTGGGAAGTTAGCAAAACCATCGCCATAACCGCTAGGGAAGACCGCGGAGCTGGCAACCTATGGTTAAACTGCAACTGGTCACACACAACTGCCAAAACTCCTCTGTGTTGAAAATAATACTGAGAGGGGGGGTGAATCAGTATTATCTAGTCCTTTTAACAATTCTTCCTTATTTAAATTTTGAATTACTTTTTCATATCAGTACCATAAAACAATGAGCATGAACAAGAAAAACAGATAGTCACATCAAAGAACACCAGATATAAGGTGGAAACCCAATGTGGGTGAAAACCACCTGCTGCAATATGTCTCTATCTTCTTTCAAATTAGAAACTCCTTTTA
>APFE030411470.1:26742-42388 GCA_000404065.3 Pinus taeda | reverse complement strand
CAACCTAACATAGGGTCCAAAACCAAAATTTTCTGGGGTGCTACCCCGGACCCCATAAAGTGGGGTTACGGGTACCCCTCAAACCCCCTGTTAACTATGTGGAAAGAATATAACACAACCCAACACAAGATAGTAAACTGGTGAAGGTTCCTATTCCTGTAGGTGTGAAGTTATCTACTGAATAGTGTCCCAAGACACAAGAAGAGGAAGAGGACATGTCCCGTGTTCCATATGCAAGTGTAATCGGTAGTCTGATGTATGAAATGGTTTGTACTAGACCAGACATTTCACTTGCAGTGGGAGTATTGGGTAGGTTTATGTCAAAACCAAGAAAGGAGCATTGGACAGCAATGAAGCAGGTTTTCAAGTATCTGTGTGGCACTAGTGATTATGGTTTGTGCTACCAAGGAAGACCAAGATTAGACAGAGTGTTGGATATTCATGGCTTTGTTGATGCAGACTGGCTTGGAGATCTGGATCAGAGAAGATCTACAAGTGGGTATGTGTTTAACCTATTTGGAGGTGCAGTTAGTTGGATGAGTAAGAAACAATCTGTAGTCGCACTATCAACTACAGAGGCAGAATACATGGCAACCACTCATGCAAGCAAGGAAGCAGTTCGGTTGCAGAGATTGTGTTCAAGTATGGGGTTAGTTAAGGGAGCTATAAGGATATACTATGACAGCCAATGTGAAATTTTCTTGGAAAAGAACCCTGCATATCATTCAAAGACAAAGCACATTGATGTTTAGTATCACTTTGTGAGGGATATGATAGAAGAAAAAAAGGTGTTGCTGGTAAAGGTGGACACTTTGAAGAATACTGCAGATGCATTGACAAAATCTGTGAGCTTTGAGAATTTCTCTTGGTGTAGAGAAACAATGGGCGTTGCAGGGTTGGATAAATGACTAAGCTCTCTTGTGGCCCCCTGTGGAAAGAAAAAAACAAGTGGGAGAATGTTTGGTTGTGTTATATTATTTCCACGACTATCCCACTTAGTTAATGGGGGATTAGAAGGGGGGCGAAGCCCTCCATTTGTTGTGTCGATTGCATAGCGGGGGGAGTCACAGGGGGTTTGAGGGGTGCAAGTAACCCCACTCTATGGGGTCCGAGGCAGCGCCCAGATAAATTTTGGTTTTGGACCCTATATTAGGTTGGACAGACCTACCTATGGTTTTGTGCATGTGTTTTCGCACATGGTTTTGGACGCAATGGTTTTTGGTCCATGGTTTTGGACGGGATGGTTTTCAGTCCATGGTATTGGATGCTTCGGCATGTATAAATATGTATTGTAACATTGAAAGGAACATAATGAAAAATCAAGCTGGTAGTCTCGATTTTGTGATCCAGGGGAAAATCTTTGTGTATATGTGTTTTATGTGTTATGCTCTCGCATTGTTTATTTTCTGTGTTTTAGAATTCGTATGCAGGTAATTTATGTACGGGGTTAAAACCTACAAGCCCGTAATTTTTAGGATATTTTCATAATATTTTTCTTAGAAGGGAAGGAAATTGAGCTCAAAGGTATCCAAGGGAAACTTAATAAAGTGATAAGCTCTAATAGCATGGAAAATTTGATAAAAGGGGAAATTGATGTGTAATTACACAATTATGTTCATTAGATGTTCAAACATCTATATCCTCTACTCTAGTGGATCTCCAAACATTTATCAACAACCATTATAAGTTATTTGGAGAGATGTTTAAGGGTTTTCCACCTGCCCGAGGTCATGACCATGCTATTCATTTTCAACCTAGAATTGTAACACCTAACATTAGTCCTTATAGGTATTCACATGCACAAAAGAGTGAGATTAAGCATATGGTTCAATAAATGTTAAAGGTATTCAACCTAGCCATAGCACTTTCCCGCCACCGATGATGATGGTTATAAAAAGGATGCTTTGTGGTGTATGCATCTAGATTACAAACATCTCAACAAAATGAAAATCAAAGATAAGTTTCCTATTTCTGTCGTTGATAAATTATTAGATGAATTGCATGGAGACATTTTCTTCATTAAGTTGGATCTTCATTGTATACATCATCAAATCAAAATAAGGCAATAATATATTCCAAAAACAACCTTTAGAGCACATGAAGGTCATTTTGAATTTTTGGTTGTGCCATTTGTACTTACAAGTGAACTTTCAACATTTCAAAGCTTGATGAATTCAATTTTCAATCCCTTCCTTCAAAATATTGTGTTAGTTATTTTCTAAGACCTACTAATCTACATAAAACATTTGGAAGAGCATGTACAACATGTTGACAAGGCTTTAAGGCTATTGGAAGAGCAACAATATATGCAAATCATTCCAAGTGTGACTTTGGGTTCAATAATTAGAATAATTGGATCATATTGTATCACATGAGTGTGTCAAGGTGGATCCTAACAAAGTCATAATTATGAGGGAATGGACAATCCCAAATACCTTGAAGAAACTTAGAGGATTCTTACGATTGACAAGATTTTACTGCAAGTTTATCAAGAATTATGGTCAAATAGTAATACCTCTAACAAAATGATTGAAGGAAGCATTTTATTGGACTAAAGAAGAAACCAAAACTTTTGAAGTACTTAAATAGTCTATGTGTACAAGTCCCATCTTGGCAACACTTGACTTCACAAAAACCCTCATTATGGAGTGTGATGCCTTAGGTCATGGAATTGGTTCATTTTTAATGCAATAAGGAAGGCCCCATTGCCCTTGAAAGTATTGAACTTAGAGGAAAGAAATTACTCAGACCCGTATATCAAAAATAAATGTTGGCCATACTACATGCAGTTAATAAACGAAGTCCATGCCTAACAGGAAGACACATAAAAGGGAAAAATGATCATGATACTCTAAAGTACTTCTTGGAGCAAAGACTATCTTTGGAAGAGAAACAAAAAAAGGTCATAAAGATGTTGTGTTATGACCTTGAAATTATCTACAAAAAGGGAAAACAAACTATTATGGAAGATGCACTCTCAAGGAAAGAAGAAGACACAAATATTTACTATGTGCCTTCCATTCTATAATCTGATTGGGTTGAATAATAAAGGATATAATGGGAACAAGCTTTGAATATATGCAAGATCATTCAAAAAGTACAAGAGGACCCTCATGTAGTAGAAAAATTATGTGGAAAAATGACTTGTTATGGTATTAATATCACTTATACTTATGTAATAATTCTCAACTCAAAGAAAAGGTCCATTGACAATTACACACTTCGCCTGTAAGAGGACATTTAAGGTTACAGAGGACATACCATAGGATCAAGAAATATTTTTTTAGGGAAGGTATTAAAATGAATGTGCAAATTTTCATGGTGGAATGTGTGGTATGCAAACTAAATAAGGGAGATACAATCAAGACCCCAGGGCTCATTTAGCCATTAGCCATAACAAGCCAATGCTGGTAAAAAGTTTCAATGGACTTTATACAGGTTGAACCAAATATAAAGGAAACAATTTCATTATGGCAGTGGTAGACTTAATGACAAAGTATGTCCTTTTTTTCTCTCTTTCTCATGCTTTTAAAATAAATAAAGTAGCAGAAAAATTCATGGAAAGAGTCCAAAATCTATGTGTAATACCAAATATTATTATAAGTGACAAAGATCTAATTTTTATTGGAAATTTATGGACTAAATCATTTTCTTGTTTGGGTGCTTGATTGGCTCATAGATCCTCTTACCATCCTAAATCTTATGGACAAAATGAGATTGTACATATATGTTTAGAAGGATATATAAATTGTTTTGCATATGATAAATAGACATTATGGGTCAAATGGTTTCCCTTGGTAGAATGGTTGAACAACACATCCTTTGATACCTCATAAAAAATGTTACCATTTATGGCACTTTATGATATCATCCTCCATCCATCACATCACCCTAAAAGGGACTATAAAGGCTCAAGTAGTAGAGGGCCACATAAAACACCAAATAAAGGTTCTCAAACTATTGAAGGACAACTTCGTTATGGCACAAGATAGGATGAAACAACAAGCAAATCGACATTGCAATGAAATGGAATTTGAATTGAGTGATTGGGTATATTTGAGGATACACCCATATAAGCAAATGTCCCTCAAACACCAAAATAAGGAAAATAAATTAGCACCGAGGTATTATGGCCCTTATAGAGTGTTGTAGAGGATTGGAATAATGACTTACAAATTAGAGTTTCCCCCACCTTCATGCATACGTCCAATCTTATATTTTTCTTTCTTAAAGAATGTAATTGGTGACAAGATCCTAGTCCAAAATATTCTAGCAGAGATTAATGAAGAATGGAAAATAATACAAGAACCAACAAAATCTTGGAAAAAGGGACTAAGCAACTAAGAAATGAAGCAATCACTGAGTACCTCATCAAATGGAAGAACCTACCAATGGAAGAGGTGACATGAGAAGATGATTTGTTCATGTGGAAACACCTAAATATAATTAAATGTTGACGACAACACTTATGTGAATGGGAGGGACATGTTAATCCCTATATGGGCTCCATGTTAACCCTAAATCCCCTTATTAAGCCCCAAATATTGATTGATTACATTTTGATTGTTATATTGTTATCTAGACTAGAACCTTTCATGTTCCTATTTTATTATAATTGTACCCTTTGTCTCATATATATATTATACACACACACACACACACATACACTAAGGAGACATTATGATCATCAAATATTGTCATGTACATTGCATTCATTGTGAAAGGAGGTTTCCCCCTCAAAGAGGACTATAACTATCGGTTTCTTATCATTTTTAAGGAACAAGGTTAATAACACAAAACTTAAAAAGGTAAATGCATCCATATCCCAATGAATTCAGATAATTATATCATGGAAATTCAGAAACAAGAGCTAAGAGTGATGGAATTTGAGGTAAATTAAAGATCAGAGTGCTTGAGAAATAAATACCAAGAGAGGAAAAAGTCACTAGTAGAGAATTTTACATAGAGGCCACTCTTTAATCTAGATCCAAACCACAATGATGTATTCCACGAACCAAAACCCAAGAAAGTTCCAAAAACTAAAGCACATTGATAATAATCCACTAGAAGCATTAACATGTTGAAACAATTAGACCAAATTTCTAGTAAACCAACCAAGGCCAAGAGAAAGACTTACCATGAGTTCTAGATTGGTTGATGTTGCTCTAGAAGCTATGACAAAATCTTTGCCTTAATTACTTCACTATCCCACCTCAACATTAATGCACCATAAGGAGGAATTTAATAAATGGGATGAATATTAATCCCAACATGAAAATGGGATGGTATCATGTCCTTTCGCATCCCTTAACAGTTCTTGAGGACTTATCTATGTGTTCTTAAAACATGTGGTAATTGATGGCGATGATATGTGGCTTGAGATAAAAACCTTAAATTCCTTTGGGGATTATGTGATGAAATTTCCCCACATTTTTCCTCAAGACCCATTGGTTAAGGGAGACAACTTCTTTTTGCGTAAGCAAGAGTCATGCCTTCTCATTCAATAAATCAAGAAAAGTTACAATATTTACACCCTACCACTATGCAGTGTGGACAGAAACTAAGCCTACCCGCACAAAAAATACCTCCCAAACCACAAAAGTACCAACCAAAGTAAACCCACGGGAATTCTTCCCATCACAAAGCCTAGCCAATCAAAGCCTCAGATGCCTCTAAAACCCCGTTGTCCAAACTTCACAAGAAAATCAAAGTCAGAGATCCACTGCACCATGAGAAGACCCCCTTTAACCGCATGATTGATCCCGATCATTGATTTGCCAACTCCCATCAGACGGCGGAGCAGCTGATCGCGCGACCGAACATATCAGACTAAAGTGTGGACACCTTACGAATAATACTGACCGTTGATTTACAAGATTTCATCAGATGATTGAAATGTAAAATCGCATAACCAAAGTGATCACTCTTTAGCGTGCGATGAGGGTGGTTTTCCAACCCTGTCCTCATCCACGTGTCAAGAGCTGAAAGGAATCGTTGCCCGAAGATTAAAACCGCCTTCTGAAGGAAAGCGGTGCGATCGCACCAAAACCGCTTTGGAGGCGGTTTAGTGACCCGCTCCCAGAACTTATGGAAAAAATCCCGCTGACTATTAATCCCAACCTCATCTCTGCTGAAAGGGAAAACCCTACTTCTGATTCTGAGGCTGTGCAGGGAAGAAGTTCCCCCACTGCAAAATCTGATGGTCGTCCTGAAAATCGCCTTGCCCAAGTTATCCATACTGTACTGCGCACAAAGGGTGATATTCCTATCCTCCCTCTGCCACTTGTGGGAATAAGTATGGGATCGTTGCAACTTCTCTAAAACCACTCTCCCTATCAAAGCTGTGCAATCTTCAAAAAACCTCTCCAGCAACGGTGTTTCATTCCAAGACCCTAAAAAACGCTAATTCCGGCTACCGGTGACATCCCTACCAAGGTTGTTTGTCTTTCTGGCCTGCACATGCCTTCCCTGCAGATAAGTTCTAACACTTTTACTCCTACTCAGGTTTCTATCACTCTTCGTTGATCGACCCTTCTTCAAGGACATGTAAGCTTGATGTTGAAAACAGTTGCGAAGGCCTCAAAATTAAGGGCTTTCTTCCAGGGCTCTATGTCTGAAGACTCTAATGTCTTCCTCCTCTTGTTCACTGCAAAGAGTTTTTAATCTGCTTTGTCTCAACTCCTGCCATCCTATCGAAACATTGACATCTGTATTGTTGACCCCCTAATTGGCTAACAGGTCAGCCAGCTTGTTGGCCTTTCTGCGAACATGTTGGAAGCTGACCGTGCGCAAGTTATGTAGATGATTCTGAATTCTCTAGAAAACCCTTATTAACTTCCAGTGCTTGGAGACTTTCTTTGGTGCTGATCCATTATCAATTCTTTTCACTGAGTTAATAACTATCTCTGAATCTGCTTCCACTATCACATTGCAGCAATTCTCCTGACTTAGAAAATCAAGGCATTGCTCCAAATCCATGAGTTCAGCCATGTGATTGGTAGTTGTATCGAGATGACAATGGAAAATGAAGATAATGCTTCCTTTGGCATCCCTTAATACTCCCCCATGCCCAGCCAATCCTAGATTTCCTTTAGCCGCCCCATCAATGTTGAATTTTAGATATCCATCCGAGGGAGGATGCCAGAAATCCAGCTCCCTGTTCCTTACTAAAACCTTTCTATTGAGACCTTGAGGAGTAAGATCCTGCATCCTTAATAATTTGAGAATTTTACTTTCCAGATCCGAGGGAGGATTACTATGGTGGCTGCAAACTGTGGAGCCTACAGTCTCCTTAAGTTGTTTCAAAATCGTCTTGAACAGTAGATGTGGGGGATTTTTCTCCTCCTTGAATATCCTTTTATTCCTCTCCTTCCAAACATTCCAAATAATAAAGCTTGGTGTAAGGGTCCATACTGCATTGAGAATTTCATGCTCTGAGAAATTTCCCCTCCAACTAATGAGGGTCTTGAAGATACTTCCTCTGTCCCTGTCAGTTTGTTGAAAATTTTTAGCAAAAATGTCCCATAGCCAGGAGGTGTAATAGTAGTTGTTAAGAAGATGTTCCATCATTTCTTCTTGCTCTCCACAGAGAGGGCATCTGGAAGGCCCTAAAACACCTCTCCTCCTAATGTTGTCCCAAGTCATAATTTTCCTGTGATAAACCAACCACATGAAGAGTTTGATTTTCATCCATCCCTGGTGCCTTCAAAATTTCTGCCGGATTTTATCCAGAACCTAGGGATTCAGCCCCAGGAGAATGCCTTTGGCTTCTTTCAGATTAAAGGTGCCCTCTTGATTCTTGCCCCATCTTAGTTGGTCTTGCCCTTTAGAAACTAAGATCTTCCTTTGTTCTACCACTTTTTTTAGTTCCTCTGCTTTACTTTTCAAGAGGATATTATTTCTGCAATCAATAGTCTTCCAGATTCTCCATTTCCCCATAGGTTGGGTGTTATCCTAGAATTCCATAACTTTAATTGAACCTTGTGAATCTGTCTCTTATTTAAGCTCAAGGAAGTTCTCTTTTATCATTATTGGTTCCTACTGCCATTTATCTTCCCAAAAGAGGGCTTGATTCCCCTCTTTGATTTCCCAGAAACTATTTTCTTCAACTAATTTTCTGTTTTCCTAGGCTTTGTTCCATATGTGTGATTCCTTAATGTTCCCTGGCATTCTTATGAGATCATTAGTTTGCCAAGATATTGCATATTTTTCTTTCCATATATTAGCCCATAGAGTCTTAGGATTATGAACCCAGCGCCACCAAAGTTTTTCCCCTAAAGCCATACTGAGTATTTCCTGATCGTCCAAACCAAGCCCTCCATGGTTCTTGGGTCTACAAAGTTTATCCCACGCCACTAAAGATCATTTTTTCGTATTCTCCTCCTTTCCCCAAATGAAGTTTCTTTGTATATTTCTCAGTTGCTGAAGGACCCTTTCAGAGCTGGGAGGGCAGATAACATAAAAATAGGGATGGCTTGCAGAACAGCTTTAGTGAGAACCAACCTGCTTGCAAGATTTAGAGATCTGAAGGTCCATTTGCTGACTTTGTCCTGCAACTTATTCATTAAGGGTTCCCAAATTCTTTTGAGCAATGGTTTGTCTGTTAGAGGGATCCCCAAATATTTTGAGGGAAGGGAATCCCTTTGAAAACCCAGAATTCTGGAAATATTCCTTTGGATTGCCAAATTGGTGTTAAAGAAGAAGATTTTTGATTTAGAAAGGTTTACTTCCATACCTGTGGCCATGGAAAAAGCGTTCAGAATTTGTTTATAGGCTGTTGCTTCTTTGACAGTAGGGATTCCTTGAAGCATTGTGTCATCTACAAATTGTTGATGAGTAAGAGCTTGACCATTCTCAGAGAGTAGAAGGCCTTTAATCCTGCCTGCAACTTTAGCTTGCTTGATGGCTCTACGAAGTCCTTCCATCATAAGAATGAAAAGAAAAGGGGAGAGTGGATCTCCCTGCCTGAGGCCTCTGGAAGGACTGAAAATCTCAGAGGGAGAGCCATTTACCAAAATAGAGAAGCTGGAGGAGGTGACTAGGGCCATTACCCATCTAATCCATTTATGATCAAAACCAAAAGCACTAAGCACCCTTCTCATATATATATCCAGTTAACTTTGTCATAAGCTTTGGCTATATCTAATTGCATGATCATACCGGCCTTCTTTTTGCTTTTTAGCAAGTGAACTACCTCATGAGCTTGTATGTTGTTGTCTAAAATTTGTCTGCCTACAAAATTATATCCAAAGTAGTGGAAAATAAACTTAAGCCTTTGCTTCCTACCCTAGTTTCAGGGGAACAATCAGGTTAAGGGAGACAACTTCATTAGCCAAAGAATTGGCTAAAAAAATAAATTATCTTGGGAAATAAAACTATGAAACCATGTTTAAGTTGTTCACCTCCTTGTTCATTTAAAAAATGATCAAAGCAAGATTATTGTTTGACAAGGTTGATTTCATAACCATAAATTTGATAATGACACTTGAATCTCCCTTTTTTCCAATGAAATAAATAATCCTCCCCCTCAACCCGAAGGAAAGAGTGAGGTTGATGGTACATGCCAACCCATAATCATAGTCACTTAAGAGATTTTTTCTCAAGCTCAAAGCCATTACAAAAATAGTCATCAAGGCATGAAAGCTCGTCATGTCACTAGCAAGGATTTGAACCTAGGTGGGAAGGATAACAATCATTTCATCCAACCACTCAAAATAAACCCAACTAGAAAATTTTGGGCATTGGGGACTGCGCAAGGAAATAAATCATCCTCCCTCTTATCTCGAAGGAAAGAGAGATGTTGTTGGTACCTGGCCAACCCATTGTAGAAACTCACTTAAGAGTGTAACATAGTTACTTTATTTCAGAGGTACAACATGTCAAAATCCAATACTTGAACCTGGGTGGGGAGGATCATAGTGATTCTACCCAACCACCCAATCTAAAATCAATTGAAATGAATCTCCTATGACAATAAATCATTTTATATTGGATTATTTGTGCGAAGGAGGAGACCTTGGAGAAGAGTATAAGCCTTAGCTTGTTTTTTTTATTTTTTTATTCCTAAGCCTTAAGTAAAACTTGTTTCTAAATTTCTTTCAGGATCTAATATGATTTTCACACTTGACACTTATAAATAATATATTTAACTACTATTTTTAAATCATAAGAAAAAAATGTTAATCATAATATTATATTTTTAGGATATTTAGACACACAAGTTAGTTAAGTTCAACTTGATCTATTAAATATGACTATTAGGTAAAAGTGTGTTTCTTTAGTAAGTATCAGTTGCATGTAATCTAATAGTCATAATATGTTCTAGACATAAAGTGATCTGATGATTCTTATTCTAATCGATACCAAAGGATATTGATTTGTGGCTTAGTACTCAATTGATCCATGATCTCTATTTAAAGAGGATGGAGAGTCATTACCAATGATCATTATGAGAAACTCTCTTAAACAAATACTTTTGCATTAATTAAATCACCTCAAGTGACCACATTAGCTAGGGTTGTGGAATTTCCCCCTTAGAGGATTTTTAGCATGTAAAAATAATGGAGTTATGATCATCATTAGGTTTTGTTAGTGGTTACTTAAGGTATATTTCTTGTATGGAATACTTTGTTTTCCAAAAAATGATATTACAATTTTTTTGAAGAGATACGCCTATTGTTGATAGAGATATTAACCCCATGTCGCATTTCGGATATCTACTATTTTCATACATTTCTAGCATGATTAAACATTCAATTGTGTTCATAGTGCTACTTTTAATTAAGAATTCCTTTTGTTTCATCTGAAAAGGTGTACGTTTGCCTAATATATAGTTTCTTAGCAAATCTAGAGCTATAGTCTGAATATACCCTTTTAATTTTTTTTTGCATAATTCATATTTCATTTTTCTATTTTTATTCCCAATTTTCTACCCTTTTCAGTCTACATATGTTCTTTACACTAAGCTCTCTATGATCTTGACAAATAGGAAACATAGCAGAAAGTGTTTTATTTTTTGTGTATACTATTTTTGATGTGCTCTATGTGATATCATCAAATCAAAAACAAAGTAACCTTGCATTTTCTAGGTAAGCTAACTAAGATCTAAACCTATTATTTTCCAGTTTTGGCTTTTTTTTTTTCAAACTAATGTTTGTTTTTGGAAGAACACCTTTTTTTGGTAAGCACACACTTTGATAAAAATCCCCAACAAAAACACCCCATTCCTCCTTCATTAGTATTGTTATGTGTTTCACAACAGCTCACTTTGTTGAAAGTTACTTTATTTAATAAGATGTGATGAGTTTAAGTTTATCCTCTTTAAGTTACTTTTTAAAATGTTCACGCAAACCTAAGTTATTTCATAATTTTTTTGTAAAGTGTATTTCGCCTATATTATCAAAATGAATCACTATAAAATAGCTTCAATATTATTTTTTAGTTTCTTTTTGCATACAACTATTATTTATAAAGTAACCTCATTGTAAAATTGATTCTCATGTGTTTTATACAAGTGGATCACTTCATAAAGTACCTTATTAGCAAAAATGAACTTATAGGCAAATCTAATGGGGAAAAATATTTATTTTTATTTCTCGAACACATCCATCACCACATGGAGTGACTTTTATCTACCACACCATTTTTTCAGAGGGAAAAGCTTTCACATCTGAAATCCATTTTCAAGGTCGTTTTCATTTTTTTATTTATTAGCCTATTTTTTCGAAAGTTTTCCATCTAGAAAATCATTTCCATCTTTTGAATCCATATTATCTACATATATTAATATATCCACTCCAAGTGATTTTTTGCTTACTGACCAACTACTTTTCATGGAAATCCCACACGGAGGATGTAATAAGAAGTAAAGGATCATACTAGATTATCCTGGGAAAAGAAAAACCTCTTTTGATACTAGTAAGAATGACAAATGAGATAATAAGAATGATGAAGCTCATATATTAATCAGAGTGTCCATTTCTATGGATTTACGATTTCATATGCAAGTAATTGATGGCCTGGATGAAGCCTAGGAAAAGCTAAAAATATATTTAGTAAACATAATATGATTAAATATCGTCATCTGGAAAATCAAATCATTAATTAAGTCATAATTATTTCTCTTGCATTGGATATTATTTATCTAATTTCAGAACATGTAAGCATTTTTGTAAGGACTATAAATTCAATGCAAAGGATGACCAATACATATATATTATTATTTTCAAGCTTTGTTCTACATATTATATTTTTGCATCTAACAAGATGCATATCAAGATCCTACTTTGGAATCTTTTTTTGACTTTAATTAGAGAGGAAGACAAGCTATTTCATATTGCAATAATTAACTTTGTAAGTACAAAGATAAAATCAAACATCCAAAGAAGTGACATCCTCCACTATAAGAAAAACAAGCATCCAAAACCCTCTCAGCCAACTTCTAGTCCTAATGGTGACAAAGGACCCAAATCAAAAAGTAAGAAGACTAACAAACATTGTAATTATTATGGGAAAGGAAATCATATAGAGTCTAAATGTTTTAGAAAGATGGAGGCCTTGGAAGTAACAATGAAGAAACAAACATAGATCTCGATTCTTCTTTTTCTAACACTTCTTCTCATGTACGTGCACTTTCTCATTCTTGTTTCTCTTTAATTGCAACCTCTACTTCTTTTTATGAGTGGCTTCTTGTTAAATTTAGGTATGTTCTATGCTTAAGATAAATTTACTTCAATTTTTCCATTTTAGCTCAATATTAATTCCAGATTAGCAATCACATCAGCATGATAGTAAAGTGCAGATAGAACATAAACATAAACATCATAAAACAAGCCAAGACAAGAGGACACAATGTGTGGCGCCAGCTAGGGACAAACCCCAATGTGGGGAAACCCTTGTTGAAATCTTCTTATATTCTTCAATAGTTCAGCAGAGAAACAGAAAGTACATATACATTTGAAGTCAACACTTTGAATTCTCAAAATAAGAGATCAGACATTAGAGATATTCACCATGAAGATGACACAATGAGGTTGTAGATTTGATGACAAGGATTGCAATTCTAAACTCAGGTGAAGGAATACATATCATACCTCATTCTTCAATTGATTCTCCAAGGTGATTCCATCGCCATGCTACACCTTGCTAGCTGACTAATCCTCAACACAATAATACTAACCGATGAAAATAGCTTTGTCTAACTCATATTACAACAGCATCATACAACCCTCTAATAGCTTGAGATATCAATAGTATTGTACATGACAACTCCATATATTATGCTAATGATCTGAGCCCTTAAATACCCATACGAAATACTTGACTGTGGTGTTATGGCCTGCGGTATAAGACTCAGTTTTCCTATAGTAGCATAAACATTATACTTTTTTCGTCCAATGATACCCCTAATCATATTATAAGGACTGGGTCAACGTTTCGAACCAACTAATGTGGTTCATCATTGTCCTGAGGATGAACCACATTAGTTGGTTCGAAACATTAACCCAATCCTTACAATGTGATTAATCTGAAAGACTGTTTTCTAAATTATGGATCAAAAAATTCTTAGATCTAACAATATATGAATCCATGACGTGGACCCAACCATCTGAATAGAATGGATAATGTGTATGGATCCATGACATGGATGCAACCATCCAAATAGAAGGGATCATGTGTATAATAATGAATATCTAATAACTCCACACAGCTTGTATTTATCAAAATAAAACCCAAGGTCTTCATCTCTGTCTCGATCTAACAAAAGTATGAATCCCACCATGTGAATAGACGCGTCAGAGTTGAACATGGTAGAAACCACCTGATTACCGGTCAATGATGTGAACCGTTAACAAGTACGAGAGAAACCACCAATAATGATGATGGTTCTTAAGGTACAATAACATAATCCATGAGTGTGATCAATGAAGCTAAAGTCGAACACTCGCAGAATCATTTGATCGAAGGCCAATGATGTGAACCTATCATCGAATGTGAAGAACTTGTCGTTGAGGCATGCAAGCTCCAAGGTACTGAAAGGGAGTTTCTAGATAATCTTCCTGGATAATGAGTTGGAGTCAACAGGAAGTGATTCATCGAAGGAGGGCCATAATGTTTCCCACATCATCGACATGAAACATAGGATTTTGTAGAGTTCGAAAGAGTGATTCAGGATTTTTGCAGAAAAGTCAAACGTGGTATAAGTGGTTTGAATTGCAGATGGGACTTCTCTTGAACATATCAGCGACACGACTCTGGAATTTGGAATCATTTGAATCAACATAGGATCAGAGGTCATGATGACAATAGGATATAGTCATATGAGAGGCAAATGGATTCCCAAACCTAGTAAGGCAAGTGATGAAGTGAGGATAATCCAAACGTGATACAAGATACAAACAAGTGTCATGTTCAAGAGCAACATTCTGCTTTTATAAAAAATACAAGACATATGTTTACTTCCATTTTTCCTCCACTATTTCTAGTGAGTACCTCATTATTTTTAATCTCAAGCTTGAAGAGGATACGATATGCTTGTTGTATAAGTTCATCCTTCGGATGAATCCATCCTAGTATTTATAACGAGACCTAGGAAGGAGTAGCTCGATCTCTTCATGGTGGAAATTCCTTCGTCGTTTTAGTTTTACGAGTCCGATGGAGGGGTAAATTGACGTCTTTTTCATGTTTAGAGAGTTTGAAAAATAGGCAAAAAGAAAAATTCCAGATGTCCCTTTTCGTAGATAGTCTCTTACATTGAAAAGGTAGAAAACAATACTCAATAGAACCTCTTAGCCACATGTGACCAAGGTATTCCTTTTTCGTAGCTTAGTCTATCTAAGTCCAAAAATGGGTTAAACATATATTGAGTAGACATATTTTCATTTACTTTAACAAGTTCGAAAAGACAAGTGCTCGACAATATTTTCATATTTTTGGAGTTTGAAAAGAGCTAAAAGAGGACTCCACCTAGAGGAATAAGTAGTGTAAAAGGATAACAACTAGTTCCGGTCATGATGGAATTGCTCAAAACATGTAAAGGTCAAGAGGCTGGCTAATAAGACCACTCATTGCAGATGTTCCTCAGGCAAGGGTAAAACAACCCAGTGAAAGCGTATGATCTGCCAAAGAGATGGTGACGATGGAATGAAAAAAACCAAGGCTCATCTAGCAAAAACAGGCTGATAAAAACGACAATCACGAGAGGTAAAGTGGGAATGGTTTAATTTTTATACAAGCTTGAAACAAGGGAAACTATGCTTGAGATGGTTTCATTTTTACACAAGATTGAAACAAAGAAAAACTATGTTTGGATTTGGTTTCATTTTTACACAAGCTTGAAACAAAGGAAAACTATGCTTGAGATAAGTTTGCATGACCCCAACATAATGACTCAATTTGAGGTACATGTCCCTAAAGCTTCATTTCAATCACCTAATTAGACTACTAGTTACTAACAGGTAGATGGAATGAAGGTTCATTTATGAGATCAAGTGAAAGAATCGACTGGGAATTTACGAGATATAATCAAAGAATCAAATTGGAAGGGGATTTGTTTAAATTTTTAACGAGTTTGACCCATGAAAAGAACCATGCTCATGACACCTTATTTCATTTTTTAATGAGCTTGACATAAGTAAAGGAACTCTAC
>APFE030411470.1:0-12615 GCA_000404065.3 Pinus taeda | reverse complement strand
GTACATGATTTCATTTAGCTCATCAATGTAGAGTCCAAAATTTGTAGGAGAGAGTGATCAATCCTTTCAAACTTCTATAGAGATTTGGACCTCCTTTGTCTCTCAATCCTCATTAATACTTTGCCAACAATGTTCTCATAAATCATCATCACAAATGAGACCACCGAGGGTGAAGTAGCTAATAGGTGCCAAGGAAATGTGGTAAATTTCTTGATGAAGTCCATGAAACATTATCATACTTTATAGTTGTTTACCTTAGCCTCCTCGATGATTGAATTCAAAGTATCGGATATGATCATCAATGATGGTTCCTCCTAAGTCATGCTTTTCTCTACCCGTTTAGAGATGTGAATTTTTAAGGTTGCGACAAAGATATTAGGCAAGGTATGGCTAACCATAACAGTGCAATATTTACTAGGATTATTTTTATCTCCATTTTTGTAAATGGGATTGATGATATGAGGGGCAAAAGAAGGTGAAAATTCATGTATTTAAATAGTTCAACAATACATATTGCTAGGACTTTAGGACTATGTTTGAAAATTTTATCTTTGAGGTTCTCCACATCCTCAAGACTTTTTTGGATTTGAGCATAAGGATGGCATGTAGGATTAGGTAGTCAGAAAACAAATGACAATGGATAGGTTTTGCATACTTGATTCAAATGCTTTGTTGGTTTGGAGCATCGTATAGACTAAAGGCGTAGTCAAACCAAGTAAAGAAGTTAATTGTTAAAGCGTTAATTTCTTAGGGAGGAGGGCTCTCCCAAAGAGTTTGAGGGCGAGTTGGAGTTGGTTGAGTATAGATAAGAATTTATTCAAAACATTGATATTCCTTTTCCTTCTAAGAATGATTCTATATATTTTCTGCATTTGCCTTGAATTTGGGGTTGTATGCACTATAATTTGTTTGGTAAAGATTTCAATTCTTTTATAGTGTGAATCATACCAAGCATTATGAGGGTAAGGTCCATTACTAGTGATATGAAAGTGAAGATGATATAGGGGAATGTTTTAGTTGTGAAAGGCCCAAATGGTCTTGGTGAACTAGAGGGGGCACTCAATTGGATCGTGAATATCATAAACTAAAAGGGGCATTTTGTGAGGAAGTTTGTATATTGTTCATTAAGCTAGTGGCTAAAATAAATAATAATAAATTCAAAAGGTTAATTAAGGCTAAGACAATACGGCGGCAATGATATGAAACCTACAAAAATAATACAACATGGTTAGTAAGAAGAGAGGTGTCAAAGATACTTGAAAATATCATATTTTTTAATGTAAAACATTGTTAACAAGAACCTAACTAAGAATTACAAAAAAAATTAAGGGTAAAGATAGATATGGCCTTCATAACTATATGCACACACACACGTGCGCGCAAGCACGCGTGCACACACACATTAGAAGCAAACCTAGGAAATATTACATTGAAAAGAGTTATAGGACAACTAAATAACAAGCATGAAAAAAGTATTGTTGTGAAGTTTCATCCAAATTGAAAACTTTCATAAACCATGTAAGAGAGTTTGTGAGGGTCTAGATTTAATGCATCTTAGTTTTCCTTGAATGTATACTACTTAATAAAGATAACTATTATGATTATTACTTTGAAAAACATAAAAAGCAATGAAACACAAGGTAGTTGATAGCTTCCTCCTAACCTACATCAGGAGGAGGAGAATTATGTTATCAAATATCCATTATCATCTTTCTATTTTGGTGCATTGCTTCCTCTTCCTTAAAATATGCTTGAACTAGGTTGATTTATATTTTGTAGTTTGAAGTGGTAGAGTGAGAGCCTTTATTGAGGTTTATGGCCATGTTCCTTAACATATTGCATTCGGCTTCCAATACATATGTTTTATGCTTTTCTCAAACCAAGACATTCATGTTATTTTCATTTTGTAAAGTTCATTGATGCTTATTTCCATGAACCTTGGAGGTAATCGAGAAAAGAGAGGCTTTATTTCATTGAATAGGCTTTAAGTGCCTTGGATCCCTTTAGATCTCTTGAACTTCCTTATGATCTATACTTCTAAGTCTAAAACAAAGATGACTAAAGATGAATGAATCAAAATGGACCTAGTCTATCCAGGAAGAACACTAAATCAAAGAAAGCCCCCCTTGCTCTGCACACCAAACAACAATACTACTAGAACACTAATATTCCAAAAAAAAAAAAAAACCAAATGTTAAACCCTATATAAGCCCCATGTTAACTCTAAAACCCATCATTAAGCCTTAGATATTTAGTAATTACATTTCTATTGTTATATTGTTAAGTATCCTAGAACCTCTCATGGCCCCATTTTATCATAATTGTACCCTTTGTCCCCTATATATATAATAAGGAGACTTAGTCTTAGGATTATCAAATGTCTTGTACATGGTATTCATTGTAAAAGGAGGTCCTCCCTCGAAAAGTACTATAAATATTGGTTTTTTTGTCATTTTTTAAGTTGCAATTCCACAATATTTGATACCACAACTCATGATCCTAATGTTTTGCTGCTTCAAATAAGTCATCGTGGAATTTTTGCTATAAATTTTCTATGGGAGGTTTCATATGGTGAAACTCATAGAATATTGAAGATAAATATTGAGTAACATCTAGTTCAAACTTCATATCTTGCTTCGCTATATTTTCAAAGATATGTTTTATGGAAGTTAGGAGTCTTAAATGTTCTTGAAATTAGCTTCAAACAAGTCAGTGTGGAATTTTCGCTATAAATATTTTTAATGGAAAATTTCAAAAATTGAAACTCAGATCATATTGAGGAGAAATGTTGGTGAACATCTAGTTCAAATTTCATATCTTGGTTAACTATAATTTTGGATATATTCTCTAAGGGATTTAAGGTTCATAAATGATCGTGAAACTAATTTGAAATAAGTTAGTTTGGAATTTCATAAAAACTTTTTTTGGAAGGTTTCAAATAGTGAATCTTGGACCATATTAAGGATAATCTCGGGAAATATCTAGTTCAAATTTCAGAATTTGGTTCATTGAAATTTAAGAGTTATACCCTATGGAAGTAAGGGTTTGTGAACAATCCTGAAATAAATTTTAAACAAATCAACTTGGTATTTTTTCTATATATTCTTTTCTGGGAATTTTCGTACTATGAAATATGCACGGATTTTACGAGACATACGTAAGTACCCCATGTACAAATTTTAGAATTATATTTGAAGAATTTAAGAAATGGCACACTATACAAGTTTTCTCATGGAAAGAGGCCAAAAATCAACAGACTTTGGGAAATTTACCATAACTTTCCTTTGGCACATAAAATTATGGTCACACTAGTGGAATTATAGAAAATACATATCTGAGTATTACAGACCAAAGTTTCCAAAAGGACTTGAATATCAAAGATATATCAAGAAAATTTTTAGCCATTCGGATATTCTCAAAATTAATGTTTTAAAGGTACATAACTTACAAGTGACCTAGTTGTTGATTAGATGATCCCATTTTTTTGTGACTAAAAGTTGTGATAAAGAGGAGTACTATTATTATTTTCCAACATGCCTCCAAATAAAGCTACTATACCAATTAGAACTACCGAAGGGTCATCCTTGACTCATGAAGAATGTGAAGACTTAGAATTCAAGTTATCTTGATTAGAGAAGAAAGTTAATGAAATAGATGGTCGTATGTTGAAAAAGTTGGATTTATCAAGTTATCAAGAAAAGCTTTAAAAAGAAATGGAAAAGAATATAAATGAAAAAAAGGAAGGAATAGAAAAGAAGATAAATGAAAATAAGGAAGAAACTAAAAGAACGTGAATGAAAATAAGGAAGAAATGTAGAATGTCAAGGAAGACATACAAAAATCCATCAGGGAAGAAATAAAAGAATTACAAAACATTCTATTAAAATATATCCCTAAAATGGATATGCATATCCTGAATATGAGGAGAAGCATGTTGTTGAAAATAAATCTCATATGTGGAGTATGTTATCACAATTTGATAGCGCAAATAGTGAATCGCAAAACCATAATCACAAATTTTGAATCCAAGATCCATACAATTAGGGATTCAAGTCAACACCAAGGAACTACTACATTCTGAAGGTCTATATGAAAAAGCTTGATGGTAATGATATTTTAACAATGATATTTTTTCCCACAACAATAAACAAATCTTTCTTCCAATTAAAAATTAAAAAATATGAAATAGCCATTAAACTTGATTATTTTCCTACCTTCACCTACACACCCATAAAACTAAACACTTGACCCATAAAACTAAATGCTTGTTTTACTGTAAGGACACATAAATACTTACTGAAAAAGATAATGGTTAGGATGTTAGTAGAAGCTGGTTACTTGTTCTTCGCAAAGCTAACAACATGACGAGGGTCATTTACGCTAACAACATGACGTGCGTCATTTACTTTAATGATAGACTATTAATTCCATTATTTCCTCTTTTCCTTCCATTTTTCTATTATTTTGTTATTATTTTTTTAATATATTTATATTTATATTTATATTATGATATTAATGATTATTAAAGTTTATTAATATTAATATAGTTTCTAACATTTTAAAAATAAGAAAATAATTGAAGTTTTTTAATTTTATTTTTATGATTTAAAAGAAGAGAAAAAAACATTCTTAGATCACCATAGTTTTGTTGATTTAATAAGTCAAGAAAATTGGTAGTGTGACAAAGAATATGAAAATTAGAACAAATATGAATAAGAGCTAGGAAATTCAAGGAAGTGTTTTTCACCTTAGATCTTCTTCATATCTCAAAAATGATAGACTCTTTCATCTCACTAAATGTTTTGAGAATTAACCAATACTAGTTTCACTTTAAAACTCATAAGAATTAATTTTTATCTTAACAATATTCATTTTAATTTTATTAATTTTTTTTACTATTCTACTTCTTTTAATATTCTTTTAATATTATATTTTTTTATTCTTAATCTTATACATATTATTTAATTAATCTTTTAAACTTTTTATTGCCATTTACATTATTATTATTATTTTCATATACCTATTATTTCATAAATACTTTACATTTAAACTCTTTCATTAATCCAGAGTTAATGGTTTCTCCTATCAATTTTTGAATTTTTTTCATTTTGGTTTTGGAATTTCTTATTCAAGCATATTTTACTATGTTATATTAATGTTTTTGATTTGGATTTGGTTTTTAAATTATTATTTATTATTTTGTTTTTTTATCCTTTTTTATTTTTAATATATATTTATTTTATTTTATATTTTTAAGTTGATTTTACTTTTAACTCTTTTTAAGTTTAAAATTAATATTTTTATTAGATTTATTTTTTTATAATTTTATATTATGATGATAAACTTAGCTTGAGATTTGAAATATTGATCTTTAAATATTGTAATGTGACACCTTTCCAAATCTTGATGGATAACACTATAAACTATAGAAGTTTGAAGAAAGGAAGTTAAAAATGTCAAGTTGTCTTATGACTTCCATCACTAACTGAGGTATGAAGATAATTTCATTTATATATTTTTGTTGGTTTGGACCATGAGGGATTTGAACCTTGATTTCATGGTTTACATAATAGTTCATAACATGGTGATTACCAATTTGCAAATAAGAGAATAGAAATGAAAACTCTAGAGAGAAAGAAACCATTTGAGGCACCTAATGAATCTAACATGATTTCATTTAGCTCATCAATGTAGAGTCCCAAATGTGTGGGAGAGAGTGATCAATCCTTTCAAACTACTATTGTGCTTTGGATCTCCTTTTTCTCTCTATCCTCATTAATACTTTGCCAACAATGTTCTCATAAATCGTCATCACAAATGAGACCACTGAGGGTGAAGTAGCTAATAGTTGCCAAGGAAATATGGTGAATTCCTTAATGAAGATGAAACGATATCATGCTTTATGGTTGTTTACCTTAGCCTCCTTGCTGATTGAATTCAAAGTATCGTATATGATCACCAATGATGGTTCCTCCTAAGTCATGCTTTTCTCTACCCATTTAGAGGCGTGAATTTTTAAGGTTACGACAAAGATATTAGGCAAGGTATGGCTAACCATAATAGTGCAATAGTTACTAGGATCATTTTTATCTCCATTTTTGTAAATGGGATTGATGATATGAGAGGCAAAAGAAGGTGAAAATTCATGTAGTTAAATACGTCAACAATACATATTGTTAGGACTTTAGGGATATGTTTGAAAATTTTATCTTTGAGGTTCTCCACATCCTCAAGACTTTATTGGATTTAAACATAAGGATGGAATGTAGGATTAGGTAGTTGGGAAGCAAATGACAATGGATAGGTTTTGCATACTTAAATCAAATGCTTTGTTGGTTTGGAGCATTGTATAGACTAAAGGTGCATTCAAACCATGTAAAGAAGTTAATTGTTAAAGCACTAATTTGTTACAGAGGAAGGCTCTCCCAAAGAGTTTGAGGGCGAGTTGGATTTGGTTGAGTATAGATAAGCATTTGTTCAAAACATTGATATTCCTTTTCCTTCTAAGAATGATTCTATATATTTTGTGCATTTGCCTTGAATTTGGAGGTGTATGCACTATAATTTGTTTGGTAAAGCTTTCAATGTTTTTATAGTGTGAATCATACCAAGCATTATGAGGGTAAGGGCCATTACTAGTGATATGAAAGTGAAGATGATATAGGGGAATGTTTTAGTTGTGAAAGGCCCAAATGGTCTTGGTGAACTAGAGGGGGCACTCAATTGGATCGTGAATATCATAAAATAAGAGGGGCATTTTGTGAGGAAGTTTGTATATTGTTCATTGAGCTAGTGGCTAAAATAAATGATAATAAATTCAAAAGGTTGATTAAGGCTAAGACAATAGGGGGCCAATGATGTGAGACCTAAAAAAATAATACAACATGGTTAGTAAGAAGAGAGGTGTCAAAGATACTTGAAAATATCATATTTTTGAATGTAGAACTTTGTTAATAAGAACCTGACTAAGAATTGCAAAAAAAAATTAAGGGGAAAGATAGATATGGCCTTCATAACTATATGCACACACACACATACATACACACACACACACATTAGAACCAAACCTAGGAAATATTACATTGAAAAGAGTTATAACACAACTAAATAACAAGCATGCAAAAAGTATTGTTGTGAAGTTTCATCCAATTTGACAACTTTCATAAACCATGTAAGAGAGTTTGTGAGGGTCTAGATTTATTGCATCTTAGTTTTCCTTGCAAGTATAGTACTTAATAAAGATAGTTATTATGAGTATTACTTTGAAAAACATAAAAAAAAATAATGAAACACAAGGTATTTGATAGCTTCCTCCTAACCTACATTAGGAGGAGGAGAATTATGTTATAAACTATCTGTTATCATATTTCTATTTTTGTGCATTGCCTCCTCTTCCTTAAAGGATGCTTGAACTAGGTTGATTTATATTTTGTGGTTTGAAGTTGTAGAGTGAGAACGTTTATTGAGGTTTATGGCCATGTTCCTTACATATTGCATTCAGCTTCCAATAGATATGTTTTATGCTTTTCTCATACCAAGACATTCATGTTATTTTCATTTTGTAAAGTGCATTGATGTTTATTTCCATGAACCTTGGAGATAATCAAGAAAACAAAGGCTTTATTGCATTGAATAGGCTCTAAGTGCCTTGGATCCCTTTAGATCTCTTGAAATTCCTTGTGATCCATACTTCTAAGTCTAAAACAAAGATGACTAAATATGAATGAAACAAAATGGACCTAGTCTATCCGTGGAGAGCACTAAATCAAATAAATCCCCCCTCTACACACCAAACACCAATACTACTATAACACTATATTCCCAAAAAAATATAAAACCAAATGTTAAAACTTATATAAGCCCCACGTTAACTCTAAAACCCATCATTAAGCCTTAGATATTGATTAATTACATTTCTATTGTTATATTGTTAAGTGTCCTAGAACCTCTCATGGTCCCATTCTATCATAATTGTACCCTTGTCTCCTATATATATAATAAGGAGACTCAGTCTTAGGATTATCAAATATGTCTTGTACATGGTATTCATTGTAAAAGGAGGCCCCCCCTTGAAGAGTACTATAATTATTGGTTTTTTAATCATTTTTTAAGGTGCAAGTCCACAACATTTGGTACCACAACTCATGATCCTAATGTTTTGTTGCTTCAAATAAGTCATCGTATAATTTTTGCTATAAATTTCTATGGGAGATTTCATATGGTGAAACTCAAAGAATATTGAGGATAAATATCGAGTAACATCTAGTTCAAACTTCATATCTTGCTTCGCTATATTTTTGGAGATATGTTTTAAGGAAGTTAGGATTCTTAAATGCTCTTGAAATTAGCTTCAAACGAGTCAGTTTGGAATTTTCGCTATAAATATTTTTCCTATAAGATTTCAAAAAGTGAAACTCAGATCATATTGAGGAGAAATGTTGGTGAACATCTAGTTCAAATTTCATATCTTGGTTCCCTATAATTTTGGATATGTGCTCTAAGGAATTTAAGGTTCATAAATGCTCTTGAAATCAATTTCAAATAAGTCAGTTTGGCATTTCATAATAACTTTTTTTGGAAGGTTTCAAATAGTGAATCTTGGATCATATTAAGGAGAAATCTCGGGGAATATCTAGTTCAAATTTGATAATTTGGTTCATTTAACTTTAAGAGTTATACCCTGTGGAAGTAAGGGTTTGTGAACAATCCCAAAATAAATTTTAAACAAATCAACTTGGTATTTTTTCTATATCTTCTTTTCCAGGAATTTTCATACTATGAAATATTCATGGATTTTAGGAGACATACGTAAGTACCTCATGTACAAATTTTAGAATTATATTTGAAGAATTTAAGACATGGCACACTATACAAGTTTGCTCGTGGGAAGAGGCCAAAAATCAACATATTTTGGGAAATTTACTATAACTTTCCTTTGGCACATAAAATTATTGTCACACTTGTGGAATTATAGAAAATACATATATGAGTATTATAGACCAAAGTTTCCAAAAGGACTTGAATATCAAATATATATCAAGAAAAAATTTAGCCATTCAGATATTCTCCAAATTAAGGTTTTAAAGGTACGTAAATTACAAATGACCTAGTTCTTGATTAGATGATCCCATTTTTTTTGTGACTAAAAGTTGTGATAAAGAGGAGTACTATTATTATTTTCCGGCGTGCCTACAAAGAAAGCTACTATACCAATTATACCTACCGAAGGGTCATCCTTGACTCATGAAGAATGTGAAGACTTAGAATTTAGGTTATCTCTATTAGAGAAGAAAATTAATGAAATAGATGGTAGTATGTTAAAAAAATTGGATTTAACAAGTTCTCAATATTTTTTTAAAAAAGAAATGGAAAAGAATATAAATGAAAATAAGGGAGGAATGAAAAAGAAGATAAATGAAAATAAGAAAGAAATTAAAAGAACATTAATGAAAATAAGGAAGAAATTAAAAATGTCAAGGAAGACACACAATAATCCATTAGGGAAGAAATAAAAGAATTACAGAACATTCTATTAAAAGATATCCCTAAAAGGGATATGCATATCTAACGAAATCATGAATATGAGGAGAAGCATGGTGTTAAGAATAAATCTCATATATGGAATATGTTATCACAATTGGATAGTGCAAATATTGAATCGCAAAACCATAATCACAAATTTTGAATCCAAGATACACACAATTAGGGATCAATTCAACACCAAGGAACTACTACATTTTGAAGGTCGATATGAGTAAGTTTGATGGTAATGATCTTGTAACATCGATATTTTTTATGGAGCGATACTTTGATATACACCAAGTGGCATTCTTACAAAAGGTAAATATTGCATCCATATTTTTAGAACAAGAACAACATGTCTGATATCAATGGCTTTGTGAAAGGAAAAATATTATGTTATATCTTGGTCCATTTTTATAAATGAATTTATAGAAAATTATGGGGATATTAAGAGAAATACATTCTTCATTCAATTGGTAAATCTTCGACAAAAGGGTCTTGTTACAGAGCACATTCAACAATTCCAAAAGTGGAGCCTCATAGTAAAGAATATTTCAGAGAATATTTGTCAAACCTATTTATGGTAATTGTAGAGAAAAGCATATTATATGAGGTGTGTCTATTTGAACCTAAATTTTTAGAGCATGCTTTTAGTCTAGCAAGGAAAGTTGAAAGTAAAAATTTGGTCACGAGTAATTATAGAGAAAATCGGGTTCCCTCTCCTAAACCAACAAGATTGACTCCTCAGCAAATGGATGAAAGAAGAGCAAAGGGAATTTGTTTAAAATGTGACAAAAAGTATAGTAAGGAGCCTAAATGTAATGAGAAGAAATTATTCTACATAGAATGTGAAGATGAATAAGATCAATAAGTGGACACTTCACAAGATCTAGAGCTAGAAGAAACTACAATAATCTCTTGTCATGCATTGGCTAGCATTAGTACTCCACAAACACTCAATATAGAAGGATATATAAAAAGAAAAAGGTAACAATATTGATTGATTTAGGTGGTATGCATAACTTCATTAAATACAAATTAGAAAAACTTCTTAATTGCTTTGTATATCCAACACCAAAATTTCAAGTAATGGTTGCATATAGCAGTACCACAAATTGTTCGTGGAATTTCCATAATACTAAGTTGAATATGAGAAAGTATTTGTTATTTAATCCCATGATTGCAATCCAATGGATGGTTTGGATGTTTTATTAAGGGTCCAATGGTTACAATCATTAGGAATAATGGCCCTATTGGGTTGCATTATATTATTTCCACTACTAGCCCACATAGTTAACTGGGGGGTTAGAAGGGGGGTGAAGCCCTCCCTTTGTTGCATCGATTGCGTAGCGAGAGGAATCACAGGGGGTTTGAGGGGTGCACGTAACCCCATTCTATGGGGTCTGTGGCAATTCCCCAGAAAATTTTGGTTTTGGACCCTATATTACGTTGGGCGGACCTACCTATGGTTTTGTGCATGTTTTTCGCACATGGTTTTGGACGTGATGGTTTTCGGTCCATGGTGTTGGATGCTTTAACATGTATAAATATGTATTGTAACATTGAAAGGAACATAATGAAAAATCAAGCTAATAGTCCCGATTTTGGGATCCAGGGGAAAATCATTGTGTATATGTGTTTTATGTGTTATGCTCTTGCATTGTTTACTTTCTTTGTTTTAGAATTCGTATGTAGGTAATTTCTGTACGGGTTTAAAACCTACATTTGGTATTAGAGCTTTTTTGGCTTCAAGGAGACACGTTATTGTTGAGGGGTTTTTCTCGGGCCTATGGTAGACCCTATTCAGTGGGAGATCTGCGGGAAAGATTTTGGTGGTGAAAGAAGATGGCGAGCAGTGGAAAGATAGAGATTGAGAAATTTAATGGTCAGAGTTTTGAGTTATGGAAACTGAAGATGGAGGATCTGTTGGTGGATAAATATCAATGGATCGCTCTAGATCTTGGTACTAAACCAACGAGAGTGTCCGATGAAGAATGGAAGAAGTTGGATCGGAAGGCAAAGAGCACAATACGATTGTGTGTCTCAGATTCCGTATTGATGAATGTATCAGGGGAAGCTACGGCGAATGATTTGTGGGACAAGTTAGGGACTTTGTACCAATCTAAGTCTCTGGTGAATAAATTGTTCCTAGGGAAAAATCTGTATAACCTGAGGATGAAAGATGGAGACTTGGTGACAGAACATCTGAACGCATTTAATACTGTGGTAAGTTAGTTATTATCTATTGATATTAAAATTTCAGATGAAGATAAGTGCATCAATTTGTTGTGTTCTCTACTAGATTCATGGGATAGTCTAGTTATTGAAATAGGTAGCAAAGCAATTGCCTTACAATTTGATGAAATAGTCTCATCCTTACTGATGGAGGAGATGAGACAGAAAAATATGGAGAGCTAGAATGGTGATGCCTTGTCTGTACGAGGACGGTCCCAAAACATTAACAAAAATAAGTCATAGAGTGGGAGATCTAAATCTCCAGGAAAACCTGTAAAGGTGGTGTGATGGAAATGTGGAAAGGAAGGGCACTACAAAAGGGATTGTAAATCTAAAGCTCCTGATAAAGGAAAGGAATCTAATGATGCTCCTTCTGCAGAGGAGAAAACCACCCCAGATGAAGGTGGGGATGTGTACTTGGCTTCTTTAAGTACACATGTAGATCCTGAGGCATGGTTGATTGACTTAGGTGCATCCTTTCACTTCAATCCCCATAGAGAGTGGTTCTGCGAGTATGAGAAATATGGTGGTGGTGATCTCTTCTTGGGGGATGACAGGAAGGCTAGAATCGTTGGTCGCAGAAAATTAAAGTTGAAGTTGCAAGGTGGAAAATTTAGAACACTTCCAGGTTTTCTTCATATTCCTGCATTAGCCAGAAATCTCATTTCTGTAAGCAAGCTGGATGATGCAAGTTAAAAACAGTGTTCGAGAAAGATACCTGCAAGATGGTTCAGGGGGCACTGGTATTGATGCAGGGAGTTCGAATTGGAACACTGTACAAGCTGCAAAGTAGCATTGTTGTTGTTGGGTGCAACAGTTACGTGGTTCCTAAAAGTGGAGCAGACAATCTAGTGGTCT
>APFE030411468.1:0-13136 GCA_000404065.3 Pinus taeda | reverse complement strand
GGAGTGGGGGCAAGAGAGGGGGGAAGTGGGACGAGAGACGGAGTTGGGGGGAAGGAGATGGGGAGGGTGAGAGAGTGAGAGAGAGATTGAAGGGTTAGAGAGAGAGATGGGGGGGAGAGAGAGAGATCAAGGTAGAGAGAGAGGGAGAGGGAGAGGGTGAGGGCGTTGGGGAGGGGCAGAGAGCGAGAAAGGGGGAGGGAAGAGTGGGAGAAAGAGAGGGAGAGGGAGGAGGCTAGGAGAGGAGGAGAGATAAAGTGATAAAGAGTGCGAGAGAGAGAGGGGGAGTGGTGTGAGAAGGGATGGGCGGAGAGATATGGCGAGCGGGAGTGTCCGGGAGTGGGGAAGGGATATGGTGAGAGAGGGGGAGAGGGAGAGGGAGAGGAAGGGAGATGAAGGGAAAGAGAGGGAGGGGGCAACGAAGAGAGGGAAGGGGAACGGAGGGAAGAGAGGAAGGGGGGATGGAGGGAGGAGAGGGAGAGAGAGGGAGAGAGGAAGAGTGAGAGAGAGGGAGTGAGTGAGAGAGACAAAGAGAGAGGGAGTGGGAGAGAGATAGAGAGAGAGCGAGAGGGGGGGGTAGAAGAGGGGGGAGAGTGTGAGAGAGAGGGAGTGGGGGGGGAGGGAGAGGGAGGGAGAGAAAGAGGTGTAGGGAGGGTCAAGAAAGAGAACTAAAGAGAGATAGGGGAAAGGTGGGATAGATGAGGTGAAAGAGACAGAGGGAGAGAGATAATGGGGGAGAGAGAGGCGAAGAGGGAGAAGGGGAGTGAGAGCGAGAGGGGTAGAGAGACAGAGAGGGGGAGGCAGAGAGGGAGAGGTAGAGAGAGAGGGAGGTGGAGAGGGAGAGATAGAGAGAGAGAGAGGGATAGAGAGGGTAGAGGTAGAAGGGGAGAGAGGGGGAGGAGCAGAGATATAGAAAAATGGGGGAGATAGTTGGAGAGTAGGAGGGGGAGTGAGAGCAGGAGGGTATGATAGCGAGAGAGAGTAAGGGGGAGAGGGAGAGGCAAAGAGAGAGAGGAGAAGAGAAGATGAGAGAGATAGAGATAGAGAAGGAGGAGGAGGAGGAGGAAGAGAGAGGGAGGGATAGAGGAGGATAGGGAGAGCTAGATGGTGAGGGAGAGGGGGATGAAAAGGGGTAAAGACAGAGATATGTGGGCTGAGAGAGGGGGAAAGGGAGAGGGGGATTGGGAGGTGGAGGGGGAGAGAGTAAGAAAGAGGAAGGGAGAGAGAGGGGGGAATGGGTAGAGATAGAGAGAGAGCGCACTGGAGAGGGGGGCGAAGGGAAGAGAATTGGAGAGGGGAAAGGAGGGAGATGAGGATAGGGCGAGAGAGATGGAGAGGGAGAAGAAGAGGGAGATAGTGAGAGAGAGAGGGCGGTAGGTGGGGGAGAGTGAGGGAGGGAGAGAGAATGAGAGGGAGAGAGGGAGAGGGAGAGGGAGTGAGGGAGCAAGA
Organism: Pinus taeda; assembly: GCA_000404065.3. Classification (NCBI taxonomy): domain Eukaryota; kingdom Viridiplantae; phylum Streptophyta; class Pinopsida; order Pinales; family Pinaceae; genus Pinus; species Pinus taeda. The sequence continues at coordinate 11,690 of APFE030411468.1, read as the reverse complement.
GAGATGCGGAGGGAGGGAGAGTGATATGGAGGAAAGGAGAGGGAGAAAGAGAGGGAGGGAAGGAAGGAGGAATAGTGGCTGAGGGGCATGGAGAGGAGAAGAGATAGGGAGAGGAGGGTGAGGGGGAGAGAGAGAGAGAGATGGAGATAGGTAATGAGAGAGAGATAGAGAAAGAGAGAGAGGGAGAGAAATAGAGAGAGAGAGAGGGAGGGGAGTTAGATGGAGAGGGGGAGAGAGCGCAAGAGGAGGATCAGGCTATGTCAAGAAAGGGGGCATAGGAGGGGGAGAGGGAGAGGGAAATGGAGAGAATGGGAGAGAGGATGAAGGGAGGATAGGGAGAGAGAGGGAGAGAGCGAGAGAGAGAGGGAGAGAGCACGAGAGGGAGAGGGAGAGAAAAGAGGGGAAGAAAGAGTGGGAGGGAGAGAGAGGGAGGGGGAAGAAACTGGGATACTAGGATAGGGCGAGGGGGAGTAGGGGGAGAGAGAGAGAGAGAGAGAGAGAGAGAGAGAGGATATAACATCATAATATCATGGAAAATAATCGACATGGCATTATAAGAATACAACATCATTATCCTTACATCTAAAATTTATAGTAATAAATACAAAATAAAATAAAATATCAAGTTTTACATCCAATGCAACACTTTTCCTGAACCATGATACGACCATGGAATGTTGAAATACATCGCTTAAGTGCTAATTCTAATATGCATTTTCTTGTTTTTTTCCAATTTCAGGACCAACAAGAGGCTATTCCATACTCAAAAGAAGATCCCTCATCTATTATCTTTCTTTTCAAGTATATGAAACATAAATTAAGCCATAGTAACATATAAATTCGCTAATAGTAAATTATCCTTCAATCAACCCTAGTTTCCAAAATTATTACTGTTATGAACTACGAGAGCATACTATCGATAAATAAATTAAAAAAATTATTATGCCAAAACAATCACGAACCATAGTAAAATCTAAGTTGAATATATCTCAGAAAATGACATTCCCAACTAATTTTAAATTATAAAATATATTTTTTATCTCTCTCACATACTCAATTTTATCATACTCTTTAAATTTATTCGATAACTATCATAATTTTAAAATATATTCCTATATATCAAATTTAACTTCCAATATACTTATTAATATATTATTTGTAATTTTGATATTAATACCATAATCTTAATTTCATGAACAAGAATCATTATAAAATTATGTATTATAATTAGATTACATCCATTGTTTTTGACTATTTATCATTCATAACACTAATATTTTAAAATTTCCATCAACACATTCCAAAACTTACTACTAAAATAAGTAGTTCATGAATAGTATTAAACTTACTCATACTTATATCAAAATATTTGTTCACTTAAAATAAAATAAATATAAATTTATTTTACTTTTTACATAAAAAATTGTCATAATTTTTTTTTGAGAACTTAAAATGTCTCTAACATTATATGTAATTTAACCAATAATCTACACCTTTTTTAAACACTAAATATTCTCATTTATTTAATGACATAAATTTTATTTCCATATATAAAATCCAAAATATTATTATTATTGATTACTTTACCAATAATAAACACATGACACTTATAAATACTAACGATATAGAGTGATAAATCATATAATGGGAGACTTGATTGCCTATGAAGCTTGAATGAACTAGAGATGAAGATTTATCATGTGTGGCTAAACTTTTATTAGATTAATGCCTCCCACTATGTGCCACGACTTGAGATAAAATCCACACTCCAAACAAGAAAGAAAATGGAGGAAAAAACCAAGGTTTATCCATTTCAAGGCAATGAAAAATTAAATCCTCCTTTTTCATTTCTTATAAGTTTATTAATCCAATAATGCCACATCATTTACATCATGGTTCATGGCCCATTTCCATTGAAATAAAAGGAGCACTGCAATATGTATTTTTTCCTAAGGTTACCCAAGTTTATAGGAAAACATATTTTTGATTGCTCTATCAATTTGTATATTTTGAATTAAATGTCCCAAAAGTTAATTCTCAGTGGTTCTCTATATTCGTTTTTCAGAAGAAAAAATATCTTATATCTTCCTATTCATATTAAGTTATAGATACATTATAGTTTTCATTTTACACGGATACATCACAATTTCCATTTTACCATGATCACGGTATGAGCTTCATCTGAAACACTAGTAGCATATTAATCTTGTTATGAGGAGAACAATTACAAAATACATTAACAATATATTACAAAAACTAACCAAATTTAATGTCAGGTCCATGGAGCCTTTCAAGAATGATGGGTCCTTTTTAGTTGTTTAAAGATATCAAAATTTCCTTCTATCTTGTCGTTAATTAATATTATATTTTAATAACATTTTGACTTTTCTTCAATTTACTTTTCCAATTTGTTTTGGCAGGGGCTCTCTATTGAGTAGTATTTAAATTTGAAGGAATGGTCTTAATTTCAAATGGAATAATATATATTCATCTAAACCAATAAATATTAAAGGTTATTAAAAAAATTCTACTTCTATTGACCACTGTATATTAAATAAGGCCCTCAAAGAATGTTAAAATGAAATAGTGTCCTAAATTTTTAAAATTTTAACAATTTAAAGGCTATCTACATTAAAATTACAATGAAATCTCAATAAAACATAGTAAATAAGAAAAAAAAATTCTCAAATTCCATTTAAAAATCTAATCATATGTTTCTTTTATTCATTCGATGATATTCAGAAGCATTTGGACTTACATCATTGAAAATATAAATCTATTTGTCCAATGGAAAAGGCTTTCTATTTTTCATTTATTTCCATACATCATAAATAACATTCCAATCTACCTCTTTTAGAGCATGTAGACCACTAAGAGACAAAAACATTAATGTCTCTAGTGCTTAATGAAAGTCTTGAGCTACCATCATTGGTATTTAGCCATTGTTTTAGGCTTTAGGCTTACATTAACTTTTGGCCGGTCATAAACATATGGAAGAACTAATTGTTTGTTAATTAAGAGCATCCAATTAAAACTTTGATTTAAATTTCTTCACTACACTTCTTATGAGAAAAAATTAAATTGGTTGACCTAGGGATTGGATTTTATCTTTCAAACACAAAACACAACGTATGTTCTATAGGTTTCTTTGGTTTTTTTTGTTTTTTCTAAATATAATAGGAAAGTTATTCCATGCCATTTAATTTATTTTAATTTTAATATTTAAAATTAAAATGATTTGATCTAGGATTTCACATTGATTATTGTTGTGAAAATCAATATATCTTATTTATAGTGATGTAATATTAAAATTCTTGAAATGGGGTATGAATTTTATTTGTGATGGACGAAAATAATGTAGACTATATATTTTATTTACGTGATTTTAGTTAAATCATTAATATCAAATCTTCTTCTTCTTGTCCCATTTTAATAATTCATCTTATAATGTTTTCTTTTACGAGATAACAATGGTCAAATTAATTTATCATGGAAATTAATCTTATTAAAATAAAACCAATAACAAAAAAAGTTGACATGGAGATCCTATAGGTTCTAAGTGTTTAAATCGAGCTTTGATACCGTATGCAATCATCAGAAATCAAAACATACAAACTATTTGGATCAATCCATGTTATTAATAATTAAAATATAAATATTGAACTCATTAGCATATAAGTTACAAAAACATGAGAAGTAAAGACTTATTTGTAAAGTGAAGATATCTCTTACTGCATATTTTGAAGTTGTTTTTCTACTTGCATCTTGTTGGCTGCAGCAATGTTTTGGAGATGACTCTCAATCCAATTGTAGGCTCAACTGCATAGAATCTTTATACAGTTGGCCACGTGAGAGCCCTCAATCAACTTTTATAGCTACTTTATATTTTTTAATGTTATAAAGCATTAACCCTAAACAGAAAACCCTAAGCCCTAAACACGAAAAAATATACCCTAAACCATGAACCCTAAGCAGTTTATACTATTTTGAACCGTGAACCCTAAGCCCTAAACCCTAAATCCCCAATCCTGAACCCTAAACCATAAACCCTAAGAATTTTATAACATTTTAAAAAGTGTTTTGTAACTTTTATTTAAGTGTTAATTAAAAGCATTTAATAAAGTGTATAAACCATAAAACATAAACCCCAAACCCTAAACCCTAAACCTTAAGCATTTTATAACATTTTAAGAAGAGTATTCAGACTTTTATTTAGGTGTTTCTTAAAAGAATTTACCAAAGTGTTATAAACCCTAAACCCTGAGCATATTATAACATTTTAAAAATAGTTTTTTAAAATTGATTTAAGTGTTTATCAAAAGAATTTAGTAAAGTGTTATAAAATTAAAAACCTAAACCCTACACCCTACACCCTAAACACTCAACTCCAAACCATAAACCCTAAACCTAAATACTAAGTATTTTATAACATTTTAAAAATCATTTTGTAACCTTTATTTGAAAGTTTATTAAAATAATTTACTAAACCATAAACCCTAAACACTAAACCCCAAACACCAAACCCTAAACACTAAACCCTAAACCCCAAACCCTAAAGCCTTATAAAACCTAAACCCTAAATACTAAACCACAAAACCTAAACCTTAAATCGTAAACCATAAACCTTAGCCCCTAAACACTAAACCTTAAACACTAAAATCCAAACCCTAAACCTTAAAGTCTAAACCCTAGGAATTTCATAATATTTTAAAAAGCATTTTGTAATTCTTATTTAAGTTTTTAACAAAAGCATTTAATAAAGTGTTATTAAGCCTAAACCATAAACTTTAAACCACAAACCCTAAACACTAAACTCTAAACCTCAAACCCTAAACCCTAAACTCTAAACTCTAAACCCTAAAACCTAAACCTTAAGAATTTATACCATTTTAAAGGTCATTTTCTAACTTTTATTTAAGTGCTTATTAAATAATTTACTAATGTGTTCTAAACACAAAACCCTAAACGATAAACCCTAATACGTAAACCTTAAGCATTTTATAACGTTTTAAAAACATTTTTGTAATTTTATTTAAGTGTTTATTAAGAGCATTTACTAAAGTGTTATAATCCCGAAACTCTGAACTCTAAACCCTAAAACCTAAACCCTAATAATTTTATAGCATTTAAAAAAGTTTTTTGTAACTTTTAACTAAGTGTTTATTAAAAAACATTTACTAAAGCATTTTAAACACTAAATCGTAAGCGCTAAACCCCAAACCCTAAACCATAAACCATAAAACCTAAGTATTTTATAACATTTTTAAAAGCGTTTTGTAATTTATTTTATTTTTTATCAAAAGCATTTACTAAAGTGTTATAAACCCTAAAGGTAAGAATTTCACAACATTTTAAAAATCATTTTGTAACTTTTATTTAAGTGTTTATTAAGAGAATTTACTAAAGAAAAAAACCCTAAACCCTAAAGTCCAAACTGTAAATCCTAAACACTAAACCCTAAAAATGAAGCTTTTTATAACATTTTAAAAGTATTTTGTAACTTTTAATTAAGTGTTTATTAAAATAATCTACCTGAGTGTTATAAACCCTAAAATCTAAACTCTAAACCCCAAACCCCAAACCCTAAGCATTTTATAGCCTTTTAAAAAGTGTTTCATAACTTTTATGTTAGTTTTTATTAAAATAATTTACTAAAGTGTTATAAACCCTAAACCATAAACCCTAAACTTTAAACCCTAAAACCTAAACCCTAAACCCTAATCTGGAAGCATTTTATGACATTTTACAAAGTGTTTTGTAACTTTTTTTTAAATGTTTATTAAAATAAATTACTAAAGTTTTATAAAAACCTAAACCCTATACCAAAAACCCTAAATCATAAACCCTAAGAATTTAAAAAACATTTTAAAAGGTGTTTTGTAGCTTTTATTGAAGTGTTTATTAAAAGCATTTACTAAAATGTTATAGAACGTAAACACTAAACCATAAACCCTAAATTCCAAACCCTAAACCATAAAGTGTAAACCCTAATCATTTTATAAAATTTTATGAAGTGTTTTGTAACTTTTACTTAAGTGTTTCTTAAAAGAAATTACTAAAATGTTATAAACCCAAAACTCTAAACATGAAACCCTAAAACATAAGGATTTTATAACATTTTAAAAAGTGTTTTGTAAATTTTATTTATGTGTTTATTAAAACCATTTACGAAATTTTTATAAACCCTAAACCATAAACCGTAAACCGTAAACCCCAAACCCTAAACACTAAACCATAAACGCTAAACCCTAACCATTTTACAACAATTTAAAAACTATTTTGTAACTTTTATTTAAGCATTTATTAAAATAATTTCTTAAAGCATTAGAAACCATCGACCATAAACCCTAAACTCCACACCCCAAAATCCTAAATCGTAAATCTTAGACCCTAAGAATTTTATAGCATTTTAAACCTAGAAGCATTTTGTAACTTTTTGTTAAGTGTTTATCAAAATAATTTACTAATGCGTTATAAACCCTAAACCATAAAATTTTTATTACATTTTAACAAGTGCTTTGTAACTTTTTAAAACCTTAAAAATTATAGACTAAGACTTTTATAACATTTTAAACCCTAAACGTAAGCATTTTATAACATTTTAATAAGCCTTTTGTAACTCTTTTTAAGTGTTTATTAAAACCATTTACAAAAGGTTTGTAAACCCTAAGCCCTAAGAATTCTATAACATTTTAACAAGCGTTTGGTAACTTTTTTAAAGTGTTTATTAAAAGTATTTACTAAATCGTCCCCAAACACTAAAACCTAAGAAGTTATAACATTTTATCAAGTGTTTTATAACCTTTTTTTAATTATTTATTAAAAGCATTTAATAAAATTTTATAAGCTCTAAACCCTAAATCCAAAGCCATAAGTTCCAATCCCTAAACCATAAGAATTTACTAAAATGTTATGAACCCTAAACCGTAAACATTGAACACTAATCATTTTATAGCATTTTGAAAAGTGTTTTTTAACTTTTATTTAAGTGTTTATTAAACAAATTTAGTAAAGTGTTATAAAACCTAAACCTTAAATGCTAAACCCTAAACCATAAACATTATAAAATAAACCCTACACCGAAGTTTAGTGAAGTGTTATAAAACTTAAACCTTAAATGCTAAACCCTAAACCCTAAACCCTAAACCCTAAATCCTAAACCATAAACACTAAATCCGAAACCTTAAACCCTAAACCCTAACAATTTTATAACATTTTAAAAAGATGTATTGTAACATTTATTTAAGTGTTTACTAAAATAATTTACTAAAGTGTTATAAACCTTAAACCCTAAACGTAAAACCCTAAAACCTAGAACCCCAAACCCTAAAACCTGACCATTTTATAACATTTTAAAGAGTGTTATGTAACTTTTATTTAAGTTTTTATTAAAAGAATTTACTAGAGTGTTATAAACCATAAACCCTATACACTAAACCCTAAACAGTAAGGATTTTATATCGTTTTAAAAAGTGTTTTGAAACTTTTATTTAAGTGTTTATTAAAAGCATTTACTAAAGTGTTATAAACCTTAAACTGTAAACCCTAAACCCTAAGCATTCTATGACATTTTAAAAAGAGTTTTGTAAATTTTATTTATTTCTTTATTAAAACCATTTTCCAAAGCCTTAGAAAAACTAAACACTAAACCCTAAATCCCAATCCACAAACCCCAGACCGTAAACCCTAAAAATTAAATTTTTATAACATTTTAAAAATCATTCTCCAACTTTTATTTAAATTTTATTGAAAGAATTTAGCTAATTGTTATCAATGCTAAACCCTAATCCCAAAATATTGAGCTGTATAGGCTAATTCTTAAAGCCTAAACCCTAAACCTTAAAAGAATTTACTAAGGTCTTATAAACCCTAAACCCTAAAAGCATTTACAAAGGTCTTATAAACCCTAAATCCCAAAACCTAAACCCTAAAATCTAAATCCTAAGAGATTTATAGCATCTTACAAAAAATTTTGTAACTTTTACTTAAGAGTTTCTTAAAATCATTTTCTAAAGTGCTGTAAACCCTAAACCCTAAACCCAAACCCTTAAACCTAAGGATTTGATAACATTTTATTTTATTTTTAATTTTATTTAAGTATACTAAGACCATGTATTAAAGTGTTATAAACCCTACACCCTAAACCGTAAACCCCAAACCCTAAACCATAAACCATAAACAACAAACCAGAAGCATTTTATAACATTTTAAAAACTATTTCTTAACTTTTATTTAAGCGTTTGATAAAAGAATTTATTAAATAATTATAAACAATAAACCCTAAACCCCACACCCCAAACCATAAAACCTATGAATTTTATAACATTTTAAACCCCCAACACTAAACCCTAAACCCTAAGCATTTTGTAGCATTTTAATAACCATTTTGTAACTTTTTTTGAAGTGTTTTCTAAAAGAATTTACTAAAGTGTTTTAAACCCTAAGCATTTTATTACATTTAACAAACAATTTGCAACTTTTCAAAACCCTAAACCCTAAACCCTAAGAATTTTGTAGCATTTTAAACCCTTAACCCTAAACCCTAAGTATTCCATAATATTTCAATAAGTGTTTTATAATATTGTTTTAAGTTTTTATTAAAACCATTTACTCAAGTGTTATAAAATCTAAACCCTAAACCCTAATAATTTTATAACATTTTAGTGAGGATTTTGTAACTTTTTCTAATATGTTGATTAAAATCATTTACTTAACTTTCCCTAAACCATAAACCCTAAGTATTTTATAAGATTTTAACAAGAGTTTTGTTTCTTTTTTTTAAAGTGTTTATTAAAACAATTTACTCAAGTGTTATAAACCATCAGCCCTAAACTCTAAACGGTAAGCATTTTATAACTTTTTAAACCCTAAACCCTCAACATTTTATAACTTTTATTTAGTTTTTTATTAGAACCATTTAATTAATGGTTATAAACCATAAAACATAAACACTAAACCCTAAACCCCAAACACTAAACCCTATACCCTAAACCCTAAACCGTGAACCTTAAACCCTAAACCCTAAACCCTAAACCCCAAAACCTCAATGCTAAACCATAAAACCTAATCCCTAAGTATTATATAATATTTTAAAAAGTGTTTTGTAAATTTTTAAGTGTATATTGAAAGACTTAAGTGTTATAAACCCTAAACTCTAAATCCTAAACCATCAACCCTAAACCCAAAACACCAAACCATACACCCTAGGAATTTTAAAAACATTTTGAGAAGTGTTTTATAACTTTTATTTAAGTGTTTATTAAAAGAATCCACTAAAGTGTTATAAACTCTAAACCCTAAGCCCTAAACCTTAAACCCCAAACCCTAAACCCTAAGAATTTTATAGCATTTTATAAAGTGTTTTGTAACTTTTACTTAAGTGTTTATTAAAAGAATTTACTAAAGTGTTATAAAACCTAAACCCTAAATGCTAAAACCTACGGATTTTATAACATTTTCAAAAGCGTTCTGTAACTTTTATTCAAGTGATTATTAAAACCATTTACTAAGTTTTTATAAACCCTAAGCCCTAATCTCTAATCCCTAAACCCTAAGCTCTAAACCCTAACCATTTTACAACATTTATTTAAGTTTTTATTAAAAATTTGTATTAAAGCATTATAAACCATAAACACTAAACCCTAAACTCCACACCCCAAACCCTAAACCGTAAGAATTTTATAACATTTTAAACCCACAAGCATTTTGTAACTTTTGTTTTAGTGTTTATTAAAATAATTTACTAAAGTTTTATAAACCCTAAACCTTAAGTATTTTATTACATTTTAACATGTATTTTGTAGCTTTTTAAAACCCTAAACCCTAAACAATAAAACCTAAGCATTTTATAACATTTTAATAAGCCTTTTGTAACTTTTTAAAGGTTTTATTAAAACCATTTACTAAAGTGTTGTAAACCCTAAAACCTAAGGATTATATAAGATTTTAACAAGCATTTTGTAACTTTTATTAAAGTTTTATTGAAAGCATTAACTAAATTGTCCCTAAACCCCAAACCCTATACTCTATACACTAAACCCTAAAGACTAAGCATTTCATAACAATCTAAAAAGTGTTTTGTAACTTTTTTTAAGTGTTTATTAAAGGCATTTATTGAAGTGTTATAAATCCTAAGCCCTAAACACTAAGAGTTTTATAACATTTTAAAGAGAATTTTGTAACTTTTTTTAAGTGTTTATTAAAAGAATTTACTAAAGTCTTACAAACCCTAAACCCTATGCATTTTATAACATTTTATACCCTAAACCCTAAGCATTTAATGACATTATATCAATATTTATAACTTTTTTTATGTTTTTATTAAAAGCATTTACTAAAATGTTATCAACACTTAAGTCTACAATCTAATCCCTCAATATTTTATAACATTTTAACAAGCGTTCCGCTACTTTTTTTAATTGTTTATTAAAAGAATTTACAGAGTGTTATAAACCCTAAACCCTAAACCATAAGTATTCTATAACATTTTAACAAGTGTTTTGTAACTTTTTTTAAAGTTCCTTTTAAAAGAATTAACTAAAGTGGTATAAATCCCAAACCCAAAACCCTAAAACCTCACCCTAAAAAGTACACATTTTATAACATTTTCAAAAACGTTTTGTGACATTTTTTAAGTGTTTATCTAAAGCATTTACTAATGTATTTTAAACCCTAAACCCTAAGTATTTTATAACACTTTAACAAGCGGTTTGGAAATTTTATTTAAGTGTTTATTAAAAGCATTTACTAATGTGTTATAAACCTCTAAACCCTAAACCCTAAATTCTTAACCCCAAACTTCAAACCCACAACAATAAACCCCAAACATTAAGCATTTTATAACCTTTTAAAAAGTGTTTTGTAACTTTTATGTAAGTGTTTATTAAAAGAATTTAATAAAATGTTATAAAACCTAAACCCTAAAAGCTAAACCCTAAACCCTATATCCTAAAACCTAAACCCCAAACCCTATGTATTTTATAACATTTTAAAGAGTGTTTTCTAATCTTTATCTATGTGTTTATTAAAACCATTTACTAAAGTGTTATAAACCCTAAACCGTAAAACCATAAACCCTAGGTATTTTATAACATGTTAAAATTTGTTTGTAACTTTTATTGAAGTGTTTATTTAAAGAATTTACTAAAGTATTAGAAACCGTAATTAATATGCCCTAAACCTTGAACCATAAACCCTATATCATAAACCCTAAGAATTTTATAACATTTTTAAAATCGTTTTGTAATTTTTATTTAAGTGTTTATTAAAAGGATTTTCTAATGTTTTATAAACCATAAATCATAAACCCTAACCATTCTACAACATTTTAAATATGGTTTTGTAACTTTTATTTAAGTGTTTATTAAAATCATTTACTAACTCATTTTAAACCCTAAACCCTAAGAATTTCATAACATTTTAACAAGAGTTTTGTAACTTTTTTTAAGTTTTTATTTAAATAATTTAATAAAGTCTTATAAACACTAAACTCTAAACTCTAAACCCTAATCATTTTAGAAAAATTGAAGACCTAAAGCATAAACCCTAGACACTAAACCCTGAGCATTTTATAACATTTTAAAAAGATGCACAAAATTTATGTGGTGATTTTTAGTTTTTTTAGTTTCAATTTTTACCCATACATTTTAATTATTTGATTTTACCAATATAAAATTATTTTAAGTTTCATA